>JXSR01S019297.1:41962-55601 GCA_000969725.1 Ophiothrix spiculata | reverse complement strand
AAAAACTACAAACAATGCACATAATGATTTTTCTGAAAACACTAATATAGGTAATTTATCGAAATTCTTGTAATTATATAACTAGCCAAACACAGATGGTTCAATATTGTAAGCTAACTCCATATAAAATCACTGCTTAATGCAGTAATTTATACTTGTAGCTTGAGAAGTTCCACATATTACTTCTGACAGTGTTAAATGCCAAAAAAGTGCTTACAGAAATGACAATTTTGTGTCATCAACCAGTAACAAACGCTTTCGTCACCGACCACATGTTCAAGAATATGACCGACCCACATCCTCGTTTTCAAATTTCGTATTTGACTCGGTAATTTATGTAAATGAGTCAAAACTCGTTATTGACTCAAAATTACCCAACAAGTAGGTCAATATTGAATTGGAAGAAGACTCAGCTTGAATGATCAAATGTGTCAAAAGTTGACCTTGACTCATCTTTGGCCTCTTGTGAGTCAATTACCATCTTGTGAAAATTAGTCATTTGCGCTCATAAGTAATTTGACTCATTGTTCAGATTTTATTTATGTCTTTAATGATTCGTTTGATTCAGTTTTGGGTCATATTGCATATGACTCTTGGAAAACACATCTGAATGGGTCAAGTGACTCATCAAAAGTTCTGTGTGTACAATTCAAATTGGTTCTTTAATCAATTCAAATTGTAGAAATTCGGTCACTATTGCTGCTACGGTACCCATCGTTGCAATAGAAATACTCATTAATTTTATTAAAAGTCAATTATATGCGGCATTATTATTTAATTCTGAACCACGGGAAATAAAGTCATTCGAAAAATGTTGATACCTTCTTGTTGAATGCTTTATGCATAACATACCTTTTTGAAGACATCTAAAAAAGATTCCATTCTTTCATTCTGATTTGCAAATGTATGATGACACAGAAGTGTTGATAAACTCATATCATTTTAACGCATATCGACACCTAAAAAAAGTCCCTCGAGGTACGTCTATCCCTTTCAATTTTTACTACTTTGACATAAATCTGTAATATGCATCTAACACGCATTAATGTCAAAGTCAACATGCTACAGGTACTTTTACTGTGTTGAATTGCCTCAGTACGTAGCTCATGAATCATGATAAACCAAGGTCGTAACATGCAATAAAATAATATTCAGGTATGAGTATGTCATTATGTTCTTGTACAACATTAAATCTAAATTCATTCTCAGATATAACTTTGTATGAATTTTTGTTTTGAATTCAAGAGACGGGGATTTTTTTTTAATTACAATCCTCTTGAGAAGTTTATAATGATTTTCTATTTCCACAATTTGTTGTCACTTAACAGATCTTGACTGCAATTTTTTATTCTATTAGCTAAAACAAGTCAAACACTATTAAGATGCAAACATCTTGAACTGCTACACCATTAATGGTCCAATTTGTGCTTAGTTTATTTATCATCAAACAAGTTACTGTGAATCTAGTGATGTTTTAAAAAGCCAAACACATTAATGTATCAACATGTCAAACTTCCAATTTTGATATCAAATAACGCTTTAAAACGTCACCTTTAAGACATCATTATTGTAAAAGTTATAAAACTCCGATGCTCTATTAATATCCTCTCAATCATTCTCTGCAAGGCCAATAATAAGAAGTGCTTCCTGAAAAAAATATGTCATCTATCACTATTTTAGAGACTGAAAAACTACAAACAATGCACATAATGATTTTTCTGAAAACACTAATATAGGTAATTTATCGAAATTCTTGTAATTATATAACTAGCCAAACACAGTTGAATTGTCATTAAAGAGAACGTTCTTGCTGCTATACTTTAAGTGTGCAGACATTTCCTTCTCTTTCTGAAGACATCTGAAATAGATCTCATTTTCTCATTTTGATTTGCAAATGTATGATGACACAGAAGCGTGGATAAAATCATATCATTTTAACACATATCTACACTATAAAATGTCCCTCGAGGAGGAACGTCTTTAATTCCGTTTCAATTTTTACTACTTAACCATAACTGTGTAATGTGCATGTAACACACATTAATGTCAAAGTCAACATGCTACATGTGGTTTTACTGCTAAGTTGTTGAATTGCCTCAGTACGTATATGCTCATGCATCATGATAAACCAAGTTCGTAACATGCAATAAAATAATATTAAGGTATGATTAACTTATTGAATTCTTGTTCTACATTAAATCTAAATTCTTTTTTCAGATAATACGTTGTCTGAGTTTCTGTTTTGAATTCTGAGTTCAGTGAGATGAGACAATGAATAGTTTTTGTAGAATTATAATCCTCTTGACTATTATAATGGTTTCCTTATTCAACGATTTTTCTCTTTCACTCCACAGATCGTGACTGTTAATTTTTATTCTAATAGCGTGCTTCCAGGGCAATTCTCTAAATGTGAGCTAAAAGAAGTCAAACACTACTAAAGTGCAAACTCGTGAACTACTGTACCAGAATTTGTCCAAATTGTGCTTAGTTTATTTATCATCAAACATGTGAATCTAGCAATGTTTTAAAGAGTCAAACACACTAATGTCTTAATATCAACATTTCTAAATTCCAATTAGGATATCAAATTACACTAAAAGACGTCACCTTTAAGACAACTTTATTGTGACAGTTATAGAACTCCGATGTTCTATTAATGTCCTCTCTATCTTTCTCTGCAAGGCCAATAATAAGAAGTGCTTTCTGAAAAAAAATATGGCATTTATCACTATTTTAGAAACTGAAAAACTACAAACACTGCGCATAATGATTTTTCTGAAAACACTAATTTAGGTAATTTATCGAAATTCTGGTAATTATATAACTAGCCAAATACAGTTGAATTGTCATTAAAGAGAACGTTCTTGCTGTTATACTTTTAAGTGTGCAGACATTTCATTAAATTGTCAACGATTGGTCTATTGATGTTTTGAAATAAAACATCATTGATGCAGCTATTATATCAGCACCGTTAAAGCAAAAGCTTGTTTTACAATATCCAATTACAGCATTTAGATTCCTTAAGAATACTCTGAGAATACGCAATATGTCAGTTATGCCACTCTTATAATTCTAAGACGGAGCACCAAAGTCATACTATTGTTATGTAGGGCAACCTACATTTTACCCAGAAGGCACATCCAAATTGCTTTGACGTAGCTTTTGAAAACTGACGAACAAATAAAAAATCTCATTCTGCGATTTTAATGTCTATTTAACAGCAAAAGGTTGTTACAGAGCCATAATTTGAAATACTTTTTACAACATTTCTACCGTTTTGATTTTTTCTTCTCATGTCTTCTATTTTACCTCTATCTCTCATTCCTTTTTTTCCCCACTCATTTTAACCCTCGTCTACCCGTGCTATTTTTTGTAACACGTCTACCCAAGGGGAGGGTTGTTGCAACCCCCCCTAATTTTTTTGGAACGGAACCCCCTATGCACTTTGTTTTGCTATTAATAGATAGGTATGGTCCTCCCCTATCCAATGATACCAAGATCACAAATCGGCCAAGGCGTTACGTAATTATGACGTCATAAAGGTCGAAAATCGGAAAAATCTGGATTTTGGCAAAAATGGCAGCAAAAGCATGAAAAATAATTTTGCACAACAAGAAGAAACCTTTTTGCTGTTTTTTTTTCAAAAGGTACTCAGATGGATTGATGCCCTTTTGTAAACAAACTCTTCATTTATTGTGCACTATCGATTGAATTGAACCAAAAAGTATCTAAAAGTTCAATTAATGGACTACAAGACTACAGGACTTTTACCGTCAACCGAAAATAGCACTTAAAGATTGTTTAAAGAATGGGACTTCAGAAGTAGGTTTTTTAGCTCCTCATCAATCAGCTGACATTAAAATTAGCCATTTTGTTACACAGATAGTATAACAGTTACGATGACATATAAATGTGTGCTTAACAATGTACTATATACAATCAATGAAGAATTAATTAAGTATTGAAATGTAACTGACAACTTAAAATCATTCGACACGTGCTCAAGAAATACGTCTTCACGTGTTCTTTATCGCACAGATAATGATGTGTAAGAATGTAATCAGAGTATCATCAATCATCAGGTGAACAGAGATTGAGAACATCTTGTCTTATTTGTCACGAAGATGGTATATTAGTTAAAATCACCCACAAATGGCTGCTTTACAGGCATGATAACTTTGACATTTAAACGTGATGTCATTTTTTTATAACGCTGTGAAATGAGGACCCTAGAACTAAAAGGGGGTTAAGTCATAAAATTTTGAACAATTGAGTTGTGTCAATTTCCTTTTTACGAGTTTTGTAGTAATTTGATGATTAAAGCATGTGTAAGAGTTACTGCGAGATACAACATTACCATTCAAGACAACACAAATGATATGATGTCTGTGCCATTTTCTCAGTTTGTACTTAATGTGACTTAATCCCCTTCTGGTTCTAGGGTCCTCAAATGTAGGGAGCTCTAAACTGTCTTTAAAAAAACATTGAAAGGTACACTTTTTTTTTTATTAGTATTTAAAAGTGGAAATTCCAATTTTTCTTTAACTATAATGTGTTGCCTTGCTTATCTTAAATTTCAATACGGAAGAAAGTGCTTGGTTTTATTCTTCAAGCATGAACATATCATCAAGTGTTAGGCAAACAAATTAATTTTGAATAAAACAATTACATTGTTATTCAAAACCAGAATCTTAATCTCATATATCCAATTACAAAAACTATATAGAATATGAACTCCTTTAATCAAGCATGTTGTGACAACTTTTCTGATAATTCCATAAACTCCGTACAGACCACGCCGACTGCTTTGTCTCTATCAGTGCCTATTTATTGTGACTGAGTCATACTAGTTAAGTGTGTTTTCAGTCCTTCTGTTTCTGTCAACGTTTCTTGCTATACAATCTACTTTAGATGTATGTGACTGTCCATCTCAAATAAGCCGTTAATGCAACAAACTTTATTTTGCGCTACAGGTGTTTGCGCTACAGGTGAAAATACATGTCAAGGCCGTAATGTACCGAAATTGATTTTGACAGGGTCACAAATCTTTGTTCTAAGCAGCAGCAAAGTTTTATTTCAAGAAAATGATCAAATATATGAAATATACCTTTATATTGTGAGGCCAATCAATAGAAAATATAGGGCTTAGTGATCTTTAAACGCGTTTATCTCAGTTATACATTTTTCTCCCTGACAACCTTTGACGGACCATAACTGGTAATCGGTTGAAGATCATTGAGGTGGCATTTTTATCCTTGTAACATGGTCTTTGTATATTTAAAACAGTGAAAATGGCAAGAGGCTTCATTTACGGAAGGTTTGGGATTGGTGTTCACATATGGTTCTGAATTAACACAGCTAGAAGACTAACCTTTATTGTTAGCTTAGTAATTGCCGAAAATGTAGATTATACTTGACTAGAAGTTGTTCAACTCAAGGAAAGAAGACATTACATTTGTAAAGGTATCTTTACCAGAGATGACAGGGAATTATTAATAAAAGTAAGTTACATAATTCACTAACTTCGTTTTACCTAATCTAATTAGGAGGGATACAAAAATACCAATGTATCGTTACACATATTGGAATATAATACAGCCTTATTTTTGTGTATCAGTATACAATAACCATGTTAAAAGACATTTAATTAACCTCTATATGTGATATGTTCTTTTTGTTTAATCAAATCAGCATTGCTACAATCTGATTACCAGAGTTTCAAACATGAAAACAAATTGAATTCAAAAATCAAAATTGAAAATCTAATTAGTATTCATTCAATACTCTCACACTTTCAATTGATGTTATTTTATTTATTCTTTTGTTTCTTAAACTATTTTTCAGATTATTACAAACTACTGTTCTAGGTTGTTACTTTATCATCTTATTTTATATATGATAACAGGCAAATTGCAACTGTGTTAGATGAATTTTAATAAACGGGTGCTAAATTCATGCAATCTTAGTAGATTATAGAATATATTCAGGTTAAACAAAACAAATTCAAAATTCCATTTTCAAAAAAAAATAATATCGTTATGTCTAGGATAATAATTACCACTATACAAGGCAATAACACAATTTAGATGAGACACCTTTTCTTCCCAAGCACGATTGCCAAATGTGCAGAATAAGTCTAATAATAAATAATGTCAACTAAAGTTTGATATCACATTTGCATGAAAAATTCTTAGCATGTTTATTTGACATATATACTAGATACTAAATAGATTTCATTCTGTCATTCTGATTTGCAAATGTATGTTGATACAGAAGCGTTGATAAAGCCATGCCATTTTAACGCATATCGACACTTTAAAAAAGTCCCTCGAGGTACGTCTATCCCTTTCAATTTTTACTACTTTGACATAAATCTGTAATATGCATCTAACACGCATTAATGTCAAAGTCAACATGCTACAGGTACTTTTACTGCTAAGTTGTTGAATTGCCTCAGTACGTACGCTCATGAATCATGATAAACCAAGGTCGTAACATGCAGTAAAATAATATTAAGGTATGAGTATGATATTGTGTTTTTGTTCTACATTAATCTAAATTGTTTCTCAGATATCACGTTGCATGAATTTCTGTTTTGAATTCAAGAGACGGATATTTTTTTTTTATTATAATTCTCTTGAGAAGTTTAAAATTATTTCCTATTTCCACGATTGTTTTTTTTTTTCACTTAACAGATATAGACTACTAATTGTTATTCTAAAAGCGTACTTCCAGGGCTGTTCTCAAAATGTAAGCTAAAACATGTCAAACATACTAAGATGCAAACTCGTGAACTACTATACCAATAACGGTCCAATTTGTGCTTAGTTTATTTATCATCAAACAAGTTACTATGAATCTAGTGATGTTTCGAAAAGCCAAACACATTAGTGTCTTAGTATCAACATGTCAAAGTTCCAATTTTGATATCAAATAAGACTTGAAAACGTCACATTTAAGATATTCATAATGTGAGAGATTACAACTCCGATGTTCTGTTAATGTCCTCTCTATCTTTCTCTGCAGGTGTAATGAGACTGAGTGTCTCCCATAACCAGGAGTCCGGTCTAATTGAACTACAATTAAGATAAGTCGCAATTGGAATAAGTCGCAATCAATGATTTATCATCGGTTGAGGCGGAGGTGAATGTGCTTTTAAAATCATAAAAATGGACCAGCCAATATAAATTATCTTCATTTTAGTTTATTTTAGAACCATCCTCGTGTTAAGCCCTGGTTACATAACCACCGGTCGCCGACCGGTGACTGATAATCCAAAGGAAGCTGCAACATCGCAACATAATACCGGTGTACTGATACTGAGTGTCCCCCATATACACGGAATAAGTCGCAATCGACGATTTATTGATCCTACATGTACAAGTACGTTCTACATAATTTAATAGTAGCTAGGACATTTCAGTCACACGGACGCTGTATTTCATTACACCGGTATGACATCAACATAACACCGGTATGACATCGGTACGACACCGGTTAATGCTTGTGAGCTCTTGCGATATGCCCGATCGGTATACTCCGGTGGTTATTAGACCATAACTGAAGTCATCGTATAAACGCCGAAAGGTTTTAACTCGGAATTATTTTCTTACGGCATACTTCCGGTGTCTCTACGCTTTACGAAAAATTGATTTTCTATCCATGCATGAATGAGAGTATAATGAGCATATGTTTTTATTCATTCATTGTATTACAAGAAATCCTGATAATAGAATTTCCTACCACTTTTATGAAATATGAATTAACATGTTACCACCATCTGTGTAAAGCACAATAAAAAAAGTCGCTAACATGTCAGAGATTTTTTTATTTTGAAGTCATTTGGAGCACAAAAAAATACATTTCCGTGCGATGTCACAAAACGTTACCGAACGTTACATGAACTTTATTCAGTATTTTGGCAATTAATTATTAATTATTAATATGGGTTCGTAGCCATTTAGAAGTGAAATGTTTCAATTTTTCGGTCACAAACGTTACTTTGGAATCACCCTTCTGTTTTGTAAATATACCGAGTTCGTGAAAAGAAATAAAAACACACATTTTACTAAAATGACGATAACCCGAAATTGTTTCGATCTATATTTTTTCATGAATTAAAAAGCAAATCAAAGTGTCCTATTTCCAAATCATGCCTAATTGAAAAGAATTTCTTAACGATGTGCATACAATGGAGAAATAAGTTATTGGAAGTAAATCAAGTTCTCCCTGGCACACCTCCCTGTAATTTACTTCTCACAAGGCTCTGTCACACATCACCGTGTAAAGCCTACACGTTTCACATACTGAAAGTATGCCAAACGGACAATACCGTATGGATATCGAATTAAGGGTCGATGACCTCAATCTGCTTAGTAAAATATAAATCCTAACTATTTGTTTATCATGAAAAGATAAATAGTTTCCACTGGATTTGCGGGGACTCGAACCATGTATTATGGCAGGGGTTAGTCATGCATTACGAGGCGAGAGATCTACCGCTAGGCTATCAAGGCAGCGTTGAGATAGTGAACTAAAATCTAAAACATAAACATTAGAATGCCGTATTTTTCTTTTGTTTACATACAAATTGCAATTTTTGTCTCATTGGGATGCTCCATTTGAAAGTAAATTATGCGAATGCGTATATCAGACAAAATGTAGATATTGTAGATACTAAAAACAGACAATTCACAGCTCAAACAAGGCGAACTCAGAGTCGTAATTCACGTCAGGTTTTTCGGGCAAAACAACGCAGGCTTGTTACATTATCATTCAAAATCAACACAACATATTCATAAAATATTATTTGTAATTCAATAAAAGGTATCAAACCTACAATCTGTCAAAATTTGAAAACAGTCAAATCGTTAGAACATCATAAAATCATAAGGTTTCGGCGAAATAGGCGTCAATTTTTCGAAGCAGTCTATTGACCTAATTTTGACCTTGATAATGGACGTAAAATCACTAGTAAAGTTGCATGTATAAACCAGAGACTCTATTCCATATGTACGTCAAAATTCTGATATTCTGATATATGTAAGTAGGTAAAAACTTGCAGTAAAGATGACGTTCTGCCAAACGGCACCCATTTAGGGACTGTAGCCTTAAACGTATACAAATTGGATACTACCGTATGCATACATATTGAAAGTATTCCAACTAACACATGACGATCAACAATGCATAAAACAAAACATTGATGGAACTAAATAATTAAAAAAATTATGTTAGGCATACGTCTTGCTTTATACGGTGGATATATGACAGAGCATTTAGTATTTGGTTGCTGACATAGTTAAGAATGTAAAATTGGAGGGCAAATTTGAGTGAGGTGCAGAATTGTGTCTTTTTAACAAAATGTTCCCATTCAAGGGCAATACTCCATTCCTTTTTTTTTCAAGAACGGCGCAAGTCTGCCAATAGATACAATACTGCGCCTTTTTGCAATTATGCTAACTTTGTAAAGTTAATGGTTCCGAATTCAAAACCATTAATCAACACCAATATATAATTTCAAAACAAGACTTTCTTCATTGATCTTAACCTCTAAAAACGGATTGTAGCAATTCAATATCTAAACCACAATGGTAACATTGCCATTAAAAACACAAATGTTGTGTTTTTCTCTAATAGAGCTTTGGTAGTAAATGGTGTGACAAGATTGGAAACATTAAATTCTATGATTAGCACAAAAGTTGATTTATATTTGTTCTGCCAAATTTAAAGTGCAAGTACATGTTATTTTACATATAAGCTCATTCTACACTGAAAACGTTATTTAGTCAAAAAAATGTCTTATTTGACCAATTAAAATTAGTCCTGTAGAGTGATTTTTTCATGATTCATAAAAAAATGCTGTGAATGTTTTTAAAAATGTTGAAAAACAATCTGTGGTGTTTAAAAAAATAGTTTACGTCTGTAAATATTCAATTTGTAATCAGTTAATTATGAGTTTATTGATAAATGATAAATCGCAGGACTAATAAGTAAATACCAAATGCGTCTTCAAGTTAATTAGGCAATAGACTAGTTGAATGATGCAGGACTAATTGTTTCTAGTCAACATGACTAATATAATTCATGATTTGTCATCGCAACGGACTAATTAATGGTAAATATCTATCAAAAATTAGTAATCTAATTCGTCATTCAATTAGTCCTGCATCACTCAATTAGTCTATTGACTAATTAAAGACGCATTTGATATTTACTAATAAGTCCTGCGATTAATCATTTATCAATTAACTAATAATTACCAAATAACAAATTGAATATTTAGAGACGTAAACTATTTTTTTAAACATCAAAAATTGTTTTTCAACATTTCAAAGACATTTGCAGCGTTTTTTCGTGAATTATGAAAAAACCACTCTGCATGACTAATTTTAATTAGTCAAATAAGACATGTTTTTTGACTAATTAACGTTTTCAGTGTAGGGTGAAAATAGTAAAAACAGCACACATTTTATTTGTTGAAAGTTTCAATCTTCCAATTGGGCTCAAAGTAACATTACAGTGTAGCTACGCTAGAGAATAATTTTGTGTGTTTTAAAGAATACATATTAACTCTAGCTGTATCAAATGGCTTTTAAATAAACATGTATTTGAAATGTTCTCTTTGGCAAGATCATCAAACTTCCTTCAAAATAAGGAGTCAACAATAATCTTTATTAATTAATTTTGAACTTAAAACTATCGATCCTTGTTGCTGTGCTGAGGATAAAACGTAGTAATTCAACATACTATCACATGTCAAACTAACGACCCGAAAGCCATTTAATTTGCTCAGATAAATGAAATATTTCGTTGGTAGAAACAAGCTCGAAGAAGAACTGCAACAGGAAGATTAAATTAATTGGTATTTCTATTGCAGCTCTTCATCTGAAGAACTATGGACATGATTCTTCAGAAACGTTAACATGTTTCTTCAGAAAACTTTTTCTTATCGATTATTATGCTGACTCCACATGAAAGATATGTGTAATGGGTGAGTGACTACCCTAATTAGTATATGAGGGTATCAAATTATAGAATAGTTTGCTTAGAATATTCTATGCTGACGACAAAATGACGTAGGTCATCGAATAAAACTGCTCCGGGCCTTTATCTTTTGGCCCCATTAAGTATTGTAACAGGTAGTGATTCCGAATCGATGAATAGAACTCAAGGTGATTATAAATCACGTGCAACTGCAACATTTTGAGGTGACTTCGGAGTAACAACCTGTTTTGAAATTTTTGAATTCAAACACGAGACTCCTCATATGACCTTTATATTTTGGATACCTTAAGGTGATAATCACAACTGCTCACTTTCTATTCGTTGTGATAAGAGGGGGATATTGGAGTACTAGCGTTTAAATGAAAACTGACCATTTTTGAAATTTCATATTCTAATAAAAAATGAAAAGTTACATTTTCCTGCTTTTTTATAGACTGTTTGGGTGGGTGTCAACAGCTAATTCCAGAATGAAAGATAGAACTCCTTGTGTTGCTACTATTTTGTAAGTTAAGACGAGATTTTCTAGCAAAAAGTATAGAAAAAACATTGAGTTTGAAGAAGGTGCAAAGCTTGTTTAAGAAGAACATATAGATTAATAGATTTAGTTCGTTACTGTAAATACTTTCTGCTGATGCTTTGTTTGTCTTGGGATAAACTTGTTTTACAGGTAAATATTCCGGGCTTAAGAAGTGTGATACACAATCATTGGCAATAATTCAAGTTCCTGATCTTGCTGATGTGAAGAGACAATAAAGAAAATCCGTATGATTATTTGAAAGAGGATTTCCGTCGGCTATGCAAAATTACATATATTCGTTATAGGTGCTCCATTTATTGAGGTTATTTTGAATCTAAATACGTGAATTCCAATAAATTACAACCTCAGGGGGTACATGCAAGAAATTACTTTTATGTGTATTAGAAAATAAGGTCGCTGCATTAACACTGTTGAAAACGTGATTAGATTTCTGTATGTTGACATAATTATTGTCAAGTTATAGGTTTAATCAGTTGTAAACATAGAGTGATACTTTTTTGTCGTAATGTCGGTTTTTCACTTTTTACATATCTTCAAAGTCCATGTTATAAGGTTTATAATGACACCTTGATGAGTTTTACACAGCACACATAAGTCAAGTTCTGGTCCGTTAAATTTTGTTTGATACAAATTAAAAGATAAAATTGATATATCTAAGATGTGATTTGTTGATAGTTAAGTTCAGTTGTTCGAAAAATATCAAACTTTGGAGGTGTTTTGAAGAATGCACGAATATTGAGAATCTGCAAAAAAAAAGGGGGGGGGGGGGGAATTCACAAAATCATTCTGATTTGGAAATGTATGATGACACAGAAACTTGGATTATGTCGTGTCATTTTAACACATATATACACTTAAAAAAGTCCCTTGAGGTACGTCTATCCCTTTCAATTTTTACTGCTTTGACGTAAATTTGTGATGTGCATCTAACACGCATTAATGTCAAAGTCAACATGCTGTAAGTGCTTTTACTGCTAAGTTGTTAAATCGCCTCAGTACGTATGCACTTGAATCATGATAAACCAAGGTCGTAGCATGCAATAAAATATTATTCAGGTATGAGTATGATATTGTATTCTTGATCTACATTAAATCTTAATTCTTTCTCAGATAATACGTTGTCTGAGTTTCTGTTTTGAATTCTGAGTTCCGTGAGATGAGACGATGAATAGTTTTTGTAGAATTATAATCCTCTTGACTATAATGGTTTCCTTATTTTACGATTTTTTTCTGTCACTTCACAGATCGTGACTGTTAATTGTTATTCTAATAGCGTGCTTCCAGGGCAATTCTCAAAACGTAAGCTAAAACAAGTCAAACACTGCTAAGATGCAAACTCGTGAACTACTGTACAAGAATTTGTCCAAATTGTGCCTAGTTTATTTATCATCAAACATGTGAATCTAGCGATGTTTTAAAGAGTCAAACACATTAATGTTTTAATATCAACATTTCTAAAATCCAATTAGGATATCAAATTACACTAAAAGACGTCACCTTTAAAACAACATTATTGTGACAGTTATAGAACTCCGATGTTCTATTAATGTCCTCTCTATTTTTCTCTGCAAGGCCAATAATAAGAAATGCTTTCTGAAAAAATATGGCATCTATCACTATTTTAGAGACTGAAAAACTTCAAACACTGCGCATAATGATTTTTCTGTATACACTAATTTAGGTTATTTATCGAAATTCTGGTAATTATATAACGATTGGTCTATTGATGTTTTGAAATAAAACATCATTAATGCAGCTATTATATCAACACCGTTAAAGCAAAAGCTTATTTTACAATATCCAATTACAGCATTTAGATTCGTTAAGAATACTCTGAGAATACACAATATGTCAGTTATGCCACTCTTATAATTCTAAGAACAAGACGGAGCACCAAAGTCATAATATTGTTATGTAGGGCAACCGACATTTTACCTAGAAGGCACATCCAAATTGCTTTGACGTAGCTTTTGAAAACTGACGAACAAATAAAAAATCTCATTCTGCGATTTTAATTTCTATTTAACAGCAAAAGGTTGTTACAGAGCCATAATTTGAAATACTTTTTACAACATTTCTACCGTTTTGATTTTT
>JXSR01S019297.1:16347-27569 GCA_000969725.1 Ophiothrix spiculata | reverse complement strand
TACTTTAAATTCGATGGCAAATATTTGGTGACGTCAGGACCAAATGTTTGGTAGGGAAACTTTTGTTTGGAAGCCGACTATGGTTCGGCCTTTATAGGTTTTAATCAGTTGTAAACATACAGGAAATACATAGAGGGAAAAATCAAAGTTCTAAGACACGGTCGATTGAAAGATGCTCAGGAAAAACTAATTGCTCTGAAATGGTCTTTAAGACGTGCGAAACTATTTCTTTTCATGTCTATCAATCAATTTAGGGGACTGTTTTTAGCACACCCTGTTGTCGTTCCAGGAAAAAGTATACTTTAGGTCCCAGATACTGGTACACAAAATTTGAACAATACTGGATATCCAAAATTGTCCAGTATTGTCCAGTTCTAGTTAAGTTTTAGTGTTCCAGTATTGTTGGTCAAAAATACTGGTATATACCAGTATTGTTCAATTCTTTTCAATATTCCAGTATTCTTGGTCAAAAATACTGTTTATTAACAATTTTGACAAGTTTTGGTCAATATTCCAGTATTGTTATTCGAATATACTGGTTTATATTCAGTATTGAAAATTCTGCCAATTTTCAGGTCAAGTATTACTTTATGGCAAAGGCTGTGTACAGTCTGCCACGGACATTGGGGAACTTTTACTATGATCAACCAGCAGGGAAAACCTGATTAAAGGCCCTCGATTTTAACCTGCAATTTCCCCAATGAATTCCCTTTTCCACCTCGGCGACCCTACTTTTATTACAACGTGTGTGCAGAATGTTCTTGTTTTAACTCAGTCGTTTCCTAAATGACCCCCACATGTGGTACCCTTTAATTGATGACTTCTAGGCCACTACCTCCAACCTGAAGAAGGCACAAACCTGCAACCAGTGCATAGAAAGTAAGACTCACCCAGGAGTTTAAAATCCCTCTTATCTCTTGATCTGACCCTGATTAGTTAGTAAGAATCAAGAAAACAATAAATATTTGATAAATGGCGCAAAAATTGGTGATTGTTACTTGAATAAGACAATTTTAGCATTTAAACAATACTGAAAAATAAGCATTGAACAATACTGGAATGAAATGTGTGTACCAGTATTGTAAAAAAAATTCAACAATACTGAAACAAAAACACTACCAGAATTGTTCAATACTGGAACGTCCCAGAATTGACCGATACTGGTATATACCAGTATCTGGGACCTAAAGTATACTTTTTCCTAGTTCTATTTTGCCAACAGCTATGTTGTGTCTCAACAACGCATGGTACTATTCTACGCAAAGAAAAATAGCAACACTTGGGTTACACTTGCCATGGAATTAGGAGATTATCTCCACTCTAATTCCATGCAATTGCAGACCAAGTCAAATTCACTAAAAAAATAAGACGCCTATGATCTTATTAAAAATAAAACTATTGGATATTTCCAGTTTGAATATAATCTTCTGCTTGTTTTCCAATATTTTGTATCCCATGAGAACAAAATTCGACTATTACTAAAGTATCGAATAACCCGCAGATAACATCGGTTTGTATTTTTTTACAGATAAATATCCTGAACTTATGAGATAAGCCTATAATCTTTAGCAATAATTCCAGTTTTTATGAAGGGACAAAATTGGAAATCAATATGATAATTTGAAAGAAAACTGCAGATGGCCATGCAAAATTATTTTGTTATAGGTGCATCACTAAGAGTTACACCGAAAGTATTTCTATACGGTTACTAGGTAATAATGAGGTTATGAAAAATTAATAAGTCAAACAATAATGAGATTTTGTACTTCATGAAATCAACAATTTCTATGGCAATGGAAGATTATATATTAAAAGAAACATCGGTTTTATATTTTATATTTGAATAGATAAATTACCAATAGTATGAATCTTTGATGATTTTAGGTAGTTTATTATACAGAATTGGGTTTCTTAACGTTTTTAATTATACGGAAATACTTTTGAGCGGGAATATATTTTGAATCGCATTACATGACCTCCAATAAATTATAACCTGTAGGGAGTGCATGAGAGAAACGCCATGTGTGAATAAGCTTATACCCCTAAAACGATAAATATGCTGTACATATAACTTATATATACATTGTATTTTAAATGGATGTAATACAATTTTTAAATGGAAGGGATGATTGTTTCCTTTGTAACTTTGATCCAATTAACAATCATTATTGTGACGCATTCTATTAAAGGCACGTAGTTTGTGCTTCAAATCCCATTTAATACAATAAAGTTCTTTATAAAACATATAAAAAATTTAAAAGTTAGTAATTCCTATAGGAATGTAGCATTTGCATCTTTTCTCAGTTCACATAATGATCATAGGTCATGAATTGGTCATGCACATATGGGGGAGATGTAACATAAAAACTCATTCTTCGTAGTTTAATGTAATTTTATTCAAGAAGTTTAATACCTACTTCAACACATTTGGTATGGTTATCTGGTCAATTTAATTGTCTTTTAAATGCAAAAATTTCCAAAACAATTGAACAAATATTATGAGATTATCAATGTTGATGGCTGTGTAGAAATAAAAGAGGTCTATGAAGAGAGTAAAATTAACACTCTTTTTTTAGTTACACCCTGTATAATTGTCACACACCCTGTATAATGTCAGTATCATTGTATAGTTGGTATCCTTGTAGTATGAGCTTTTAAAAAATGTATACTTTAATGATGTTAAAATGTCCATATTTAATCCTGTGTTGAGAAATATTCAGATTGGTGATGTTTTTCTCATTTAGTGGTATGTTACACTTTTTCTGACCAATTCATGACTTATGATCTAATGCGTATTCAATATCAAAACTTGCGCAAGGGACAGTTGTACAAGCTGGGAATAGTGCTCACTGGAACTTTCATTATAAAATCATTTGAATTCAAGAATAACATTACGAATAGAGGTAGTTGACATACTTTGATGATAGTACATTTGTTGCAAACACTTTAATGCAAGTCAAAAGCATCACCTGCATCGATAATTTGATAAACGGTCATTCACCGCACAATTGGCGTTCAAGTTCACGAGAAAATACACTATCAGCTGCAGTTGATCAACTGTATACATAATAACATTATTATCAAGAAACACTTAATTACGACAACAAAATATATACGGCTCTCCCCATAAGTTTAATGGATTCTTGAGTCAATCAGAAATATCAACTTTTATTCTGAGAAACATATTTTCTGGTTAAACCACCACCCTTGTTTTAAAGTTACGTATCTTAACACTTATTGTGACCAAGGTATTTCCAACCGTTAGTGCCAGGGGGGTCCTAGGGACCACCACCTCTTAAAAAACACCCTTCCGATTTTAATTTTACATTGAAAGTTGATCGATAATTTGATAAACGGTCATTTACCGCAAAATTGGCGCTGAAGTTTACGAGAAATACACCGTCGGCTGCAGTTGATCAACTGTATACATAATTACATTATTATCAAGAACAAATTATATCACTTAACCCTCGTCTAACCCCCCCCCCCCTAAGGTTTTTTCCACGTAGCATCAAAAAGGCAAAAGCAACCGACCCCAGGCTTTTGGGTAATCTCTTTTACATCCTTTGCGGTCATTTTGATGTAAAAATTATGGGGGTACCACCTAAGGTGGGGTTATGGTGGGCCGTCAAAGTTGGGGTGTAGGGGGGGGGGGTGTTGCAACCCGGCGACATTTTTGGTTTAGTATATTTTCAGTCCGTCTGTTTTTGTCAATGTGTCTTGCTATACATCTACCTTAGATGTATATGTGACTGTCCATCTCAATTGAGCCGTAAATGCAAAAAAAACTTCAGGTGAAAATACATGTCAAGGTCGTAATTTGCCGAAATTGATTTTGACAGGTTAACAATCTTTATTCAAAGCACCAATGAAGCTTCATTTCAAGAAAATGACCGGTAATGTGAAATATATCTGTAAATTTTGAGGACAATCTATAGAAAATATATGGCCAAGTGATCTTTGAACGCGTTTATCTCAGATATACATTTTTTTTTCCTGACAACCTTTGACGGACAATAACTGAAAATAGATTGACGTTCATTGAGGTGGCGTTTTTATCATTTGGGATGGGTGGTCACATATGGTCTCTGAATTAACACAGCTAGAAGACTAACATTAAAGATTAGCTTAGTAATTGCCGAAAATGTAGATTATACTTGACAAGAAGTTGTTCAACTCGAGGAAAGAAAGGATTACATTTGGAAAGGTTTCTTTACCAGAGATGACAGGGAATTGTTAATAAAAATACCAAAGTATCGTTACACCTATTGGAATATACTGGCTTCATTTTGTGTATCAGTATACAATAACCATGTTAAAAGAAATTTAATTAACCTCTATATGTGATATCTTCTTTTTGTTTAATCAAATCAGCATTGCTACAATCTGATTATCAGAGTTTCAAAGATGAAAACAAATTGAATTCAAAAATTAAAATTGAAAATCTAATTAGTATTCATTCAATACTCTCACACTTTCAATTGATATTATTAATTTTTTGTTTGTTTCTTAAACTACTTTTCAGATTGTTATAAACTACTGTTCTAGATTGTTACTTTATCATCTTATTTTATATATGATACATTGACGATATTACGTGACAAGTTGCAACCATGTTAGTTTGATTTGAATTTCATAAACGGGTGCTAAATTTATTAAATCTTAGTAGCTTATAGAATATATTCAGGATGACAAAACAAATTGATATCACACACGCATTAAACATTCTTAGCATTCTTAATATGCTTTATTTGACATATATACTAGCAATTATTTAACTAAATGATAAGTATTGCTCACGTAACATTTTGTGTACAGTAGAGTGGTATCTGAAAAAAGTTAACGGAGTGTCGATGCAACATTTCAAATTGACTGGTATAAGATGATCAGCAATTCATATATCTTAGGTCTAGGTTTCATATGGTGTGTCGATGAAGTGTTCGGTTTATTGTATTTGCTGTAATTGGTACGAAGGGTGTACAGGCCGTGGCCTGAAGTAGAAAAAGGTGGGCTATGCGGTGTAATGAGAATGAGTGTCTCACATAACCAGGAGTCCGGGTCTTATTGAACTACACGGAATAATGGTATATTGATCGCACATGTACAAGTAATCTAAATGTTTTGATTATTTTTACAGACTTTTATTTAAACCCTGTCTAATGTTGTAATCATAAGACATTTTGTTATTTATTTCTCAATTGATAATATGAGAATTAAAATTTCATATGCATGATAAGAAAAAAAATAGAAAGGTGTGAGAATTGATGCAATCGGACTGAGCTTCTTAATTAATGTCAGTATTTAGAAAAGGAAAGAATTTGTGCTAATCTAGTGTCCATACAACATAAATTGCACCAATAAAGTCATATTGTGTGGTAAATAGTTTACTATGAAGAGCTGAATATATTCTATGTTAAGAACACAGTCACAATCCTGCAATTAAAGTTGGTCCTTAATCAATAGCAAATAGTAGAAAATCGGTCACTATTGATGCAACGGTACCAAACGTTGCTATAGAAATATTCGTTAGTTTCATTTAAGTAAATTATATGCGGCAATATTATTTAATTCTGAACTATGGTAAATAAAGTTATTCGAAAAATGTTGATACCTTCTTGTTAGATGATTTTCTGTACGTAAAGCGCATGCCGTTTTGGAGACATCTAATTTCATTTTGCCATTCTGATTTGCAAATGTATGAAGACACAGAAGTGAAGATAAAATCATATCATTTTAACGCATATCTACACTTAAAAAAAGTCCCTCGAGGTACGTCTATCATTTTTAATTTTTACTACTCTGACATAAATCTGTAATATGCATCTAACGCGCATTAATGTCAAAGTCAACATGCTACAGGTGCTTTTACTGCTAAGTTGTTGAATTACCTCAGTACGTATGCTCATGAATCATGATAAACCAAGGTCGTTACATGCAATAAAATATTATTTAGGTATGAGTATGTAATCTTTGTTCTTTTTCTATATTAATCTAGATTTGTTCTCAGATACGGTATTACTTTGCATGAATTTCTGTTTTGAAGAGACGGAGAATTTTGTTAATTATAATCCTCTTGAGAAGTTTATAATGATTTCCTATTTCAATGATTGTTTTTTTCACTTAACAGATATTGACTACTAATTTGTATTCTACACTCTTAGAAAGCCAGGATCAAATATGAGACAAAAAGGATCGATTTTGATCCTTTTTAGGTATCAAATATGAGCTTACCTTTTCCGGATCAAAGTGATCCCATAAGCAGGATCAAAAAGTTTGATCCAAAATGGGATCAAATATTTTTGTTAAATGATACTGAAACGGATCAAAATAATGGTCCTTATTTGGATCTAAATGTTGCTTATGATCCTACTTCAGGATCAAACTGAATCAAATAATGACCCTTAATTGGATGTAAATGTTGCTTATGATCCTTCTCCAGGATCAAAAGAAGGATCAAATATTTCAGTCAAAATGATGCTGAAACGGATTAAAGTATGCCTCAAATTATGGTCTTGCCGTAGCTGAACGTTATTATCACTACCTTAATATTGTGTATATATTTTCTGTGGTGTCTAATATTTACGCTGGCAAATTATATCCTACCAATATTTTGTACCAATATTGGACCAATTTAGGTTGCAAATGTGATACCAATAACAAAATGCCGATAGAATGCCAAGATTGGCCCAATATTGCTTAGTAAGATAATGCCAATGCCAAGATTGGCGATCGAAAAGCGATATTGGTGTTATCTGGGTAATTGATCCGGAAATCGGATCAAAGTTGATCAAGGTAAATTTCATCCGTTTGTTGATATCTATCTGGAAAAGGATCAAAACGATCCCAAAATTGATCAAAAATGATCCTGAAAGGATCAAAACAAAGTGATCCCGAAAACTACTCATATATTTGATCCTGGCGTTCTAAGAGTGTAATGGCGTACTTCCAGAGCAATTCTCTAAATGTAAGGTACAAACAAGTCAAAAACTACTAAGATGAAAAATTATTAACCAGAAATGGTCCAATTTGTGCTTGGTTTGTTTTATTTATTTAACTATTTAACAAATTACTATGAATATAGTGTTGCTCGTCGGTGTTGAGTAGTGTCCTTTTCTAGGTAATTTTCTCAAATGAATCAAGTTTCGTCCAAATAAGATATATTGGAACGTTAAAAAGTTATCGTTAAATGGCATATTATTAAAGACAATTTGGAGCATGTTATAGGCATCACATAAGGAAATCGCAAAAATCAATATGTGAATGTATTCAATGACAAGTATATAAAAATATATTTTAATGAAACTTAAAATTTTTGAACTTATAAAATCTTTCTTCATGTCATGTACAGGACTTTTAACGTCCTATTTTGTATTTTTTAAAGTCAATCTGTATTCTAAGGCAGAATATAATTTATATACACTAAACTTACATGCAGACGGGTTATCGATTTTTGTCTTAAGGTCAGCAAATTAAAGGCAGCAAACTTACTTGATTCTAAAGTACTGGTTTAAGTGATTGGTACTTACTGTATACATGATTGTTTATTTTTTTATTACTATTATTATTTTGATATATATATGTTTGTGTAATTTTATGTCATATTACTCATTTATGTTGCATGAATGAGATCTAGAAATAAAGCCCTGATAGGGGCACTAAAACAAAAAATTAAAGGCGGCAAATCAAATCCGTGACTAGTTTTCAAAACTGGTGCCTTCACAGAATCCCCTCGTTCTTGGAAACGAAATAACAAAATGCTCTCATTCTTTTTGCAAATTAAAGGCAAAGAAATGTACTTTTTTGATAGGCTGTTTGGGTAGGCATACAATAGCTAATTCCCGAATAAAAGATAAAACTCTTTGTATTGCTATTATTGTGTAAGCTATAAGACAAGATTGTCTAGTAAAAAGTATTGAAACAAAATGAGTTTGAAGAAGGTGCAAAGCTTGTTTACGAAGAGTATATAGATTAATGGATTTAGTCCGATACTGTGAATACTTTCTGCTGATGCTTTGTTTGTCTTGGGAGAAACTTCTTTTACAGGTAAATATTCCGGGCTCAAGAAGTGTGATACACAATCATTGACAATAATTCAAGTTCCTGATCTTGCTGATGTGAAGAGACAATAAAGAAAATCTGTATGATTATTTGAAAGAGGATTTCCGTCGGCTATGCAAAATTACATATATTTGTTATAGGTGCTCCATTTATTGAGATTATTTTGAATCTAAATACGTGAATTCCAATAAATTATAACCTCAGGGGGTACATGCAAGAAATTACTTTTATGTGTATTAGAAAATAAGGTCGCAGCACTAACACTGTAAAAAACGTGATTAGAATTCGGTATGTTGACATAATTATTGTCAAGTTAAAACCTGGGACGATCGTCCCAGGTTAAAACCGAACCATAGTCGGCCTCCAAACATTTTTTTCCCTACCAAACACTTGGTCGTGACGTCAAAATGACGAGTAACTCCAAACAAAATAACTTCAACACCGAGTTGAGACCAAATAAAATTTCGCGCTGGATTGCATATGTTATTGAATTGCCATATACATTGGACCAAATGTTTGTTACCCGTTCATACTTTAAATTCGATGGCAAATATTTGGTGACGTCAGGACCAAATGTTTGGTAGGGAAACTTTTGTTTGGAAGCCGACTATGGTTCGGCCTTTATTAATCAGTTGTAAATATAGAGGAATTCATAGAGGAATAAACTTCTAAGACACGGTCGATTGAAAGATGCTCAGGAAAAACTAATTACTTTAAAAAGGTATTTAAGAACGTGCGAAACTACTAATCTAAGTTCTAAGACAAGTTCGATTGAAAGATGCTCAGGAAAACCTAATTGCTCTGAAATGGTCTTTAAAGGGCCTACGAAATAGGACGATAATCCTGATTTAAGTCTCTGTGGGACTTTCCATTGCAAAAAACAGGGCCCGAAAACAGAACACACACCAAATCAGGCCATTAGTAGTGATATTGATTTATCAATCTGATCAGTAAGTATATCATGAATAGATTTAATCCAATCACCTTGAATTGTTTATTCATTCTATTCACTGATACTCTGATAGTCCAATACTCTGAACAATTGTCGCGTATGACGTAAAAAGTGGTGCATGACGTAGAAAGTGGTGAATAATTTTAAACGTGATTTTGTCCCTCCTGCTGAACTTGTCACAAGTTGCATCATTATTATTTGTATTTCATAAAACAAAGCCCCATATGATAATGAACTATATTGTTTTTTTATTCAATGGCCACTAAGCTTTATTTTAAAGCAAACTTAAAATTCTATTTTATGGGACCTTCAAGAACGTGCGAAACTATGACATTTGTTTGTAGATTCCAAAAAGCAAAAAAGTTCAACATTTCACAAATGCAAATTTTAGTTAGGCTTTCCAGAAAGTTTGGGGCAAAAAATACGTTTTTTGGCATTTTTTGCCAACATTATCATTTTTGGTTACAAACTAATATCATCATCATTTTCAGGGTAAAAATTCGCTTCTAAAAATATATACTTTTATATAGTTTATACAATTAGTCTGAGAGTTAGAGTACAAAAACAATTTATGCCAATTGAAGGTCTACCCCAGCCTTAAGCACACCCTGTTGTAGTTCCTTTTAAGAAAGGGATTTTTTGAATAAATGCCTTCCTAGAAATAAATATAGTAGAGCACAAATCGCATCATGTTTTATACCGCAAATTTATATTAAGCATTTTCTTATTGTGTCATTTGCCAACAGCTATAGTGTGTCTCAACAATGCATGGTACTATTCTACGCAAAGCAAAATAGCAACACTCGGGTTGCACTTGCAGACTAAGTCAAATTCATTAAAAGAAAATAAGACGCCTATGATCTTATTGAAAATTGATATTTCCGGTTTGGAGATGCTTGTTTTCCAATATTTTGTATCCCATGAGAATGAAATTAAACTATTACAAAAGTATTGAATAACCCGCGGATAACATCGGTTTGTATTTTTTACAGATAAATATCCTGAACTTATGAAGATTAGTCTATAACCTTTAGCAATAATTCAAGTTTTTATGAAGGGACAAAATTGGAAATCAATATGATAATTTGAAAGAGAACTGCTGATGACAATGCAAAATTACATGTATTTTTTTTTTATAGGTGCATCACTTTAGCGGTGGTCACAACCCGTCGTACGTGCACGTACGTGCTGTCTGCGTGCAAAAACGTAGAAAAATCGTGCAAAACGTACGTTGTCGGTACCGACTCGGTACCGATTTTGGAGCACGCAGACACGACGTAGCATTTTTATTCCATGAGGAACTTTCTCTGCGTTCTTGCTACGTTTTTTCCACACGTACGATGGACGCACGTGCATCGTACGAACATCGTACGTGCAACGCACGTGCAACGTACGAATTTTCTGAGTCTGATATTTTTTTCAGCACTCACGTCTTCTACCGACGACGTACGATGCACGTGCGTGCTCCGCACGTTGAAACGTTGAACGTACGTGCTCCGTGCCTACTCTGTCATTGACTAGTTCAACAGTTCATTGAGCACCAAGAACTTACGTTCACCGTACCGAGTCGGCACGTGCTCGGTACCTACAACGTGCGTTTTGCGCACCGATTTCGCACTGATTTGTGCAAGATATAAACAGCTTTCAAAATTGTATCTCCAAAAAGGCATTAAAAGATAAAATCAACTGCTTGTTCTATAGCCAAAAAGAAAAAAAAAAGAAAGGAGCGCCTAGCTGAGTTCTTTTTTGTCAAGTCGGTATTCCAGGTTACCAAAAGCAACTGTCCCAACTTCCTCTAGATCCATGCACGAAGCCATCATCGCCTTCATTCGCCTCAAGCGTTTGTCTCTCCCTATGTCCATAAAATGTATTACGATTAACATATGAAGATCATGACTTTTTTATGACTGTAAATATTTTAAGTCCGTGGGTTGCAACCCACCACCTTAAATTTTAAATTTTTTAAATAACTAAATTTCATCAGAAATTTTTGCAAATAAAGAAGGAAAATGATAATTCTATATATGACTTGCAAGATTCAGCCTCATAGCATGCATACATTTTTCAAAATGGTGACTTAAAATTGTCAGTGGTTCCCCCGCACCCCAACTTTGACAGCCTACCCTAACCCTTGTTTCTCAATACTAAATTCATTTTATCACTTTAGTTACAAAATTATATATGTAAACTTTCAAAGGAGTCTGGAACCAGA
>JXSR01S019297.1:4719-15715 GCA_000969725.1 Ophiothrix spiculata | reverse complement strand
CAGAAAACGCACGTACACCGTGCGCACATCGTACGAACGACGTGCGTGACGTACGACCACCCTACGTCTGCTACGTCCTCTCTACGTTTTTCGAAAAAATGCAGAAAACGTGGCCTCTCGAAAAAACGTACGAACAAAAAAACGCACGACGGGTTGTGACCAGCGCTTAATTTGAGGTTACACCGCTCGAAAGTATTTCTGCATAAAAACTTTATTAAGCCATATCTCAAAAGGCGTTTATCCGATTTTCATAATTTTTGACAGAGTCTATATTGTATAATTATTGAACTAATTAATTCAGAATTGCATTCATTGCATTTGAAAAATACGTGTAATGCACATTACTACTTTCGTCTGCACATAAAAATATGAGTTTATATACAGAGTTGTTTTAAAACTTGCAACCTGAAAATATTCTATCCGGTTACAAGGTAATAATGAGGTTATGAAAAATTAATAAGTTAAATATTAATGAGATTCGTTCTTCATGAAATCAGCCATTTCTATGGCAATCATTTGATGATTTTAGATAGTTTATAATAACATATTAGGTTTCCGAACGTTTTTGATTATACGGAAATACTTTTGAGCGGGGGTGTATTTTGAATCGCATTACACGACGTCCAATAAATCATAGCCTGTAGGGAGTGCATAAGAGAAACGCCATGTGTAAATAAGCTTATAGTCATAACATGATAACTGTGATGTATTTTATACACAACATATATACAATGTATTTTAAATGGGTGTAATACATTTTTTAAATGGACGGGATGATTTTTTCCTTTGTAAATTTGATCCAAATAACAATTATTGTGACGCACTGTTTTAAAGAAAATAGTTCGTGTTTTAAATCCCGTATAATAATAATAATACGATGAAGTTCATAATAAAACATATAAAAAATTATAAAGTTAGTAATGCCTTTGAGAATTTGACATTTGCATCTTTTCTCAGTTCACATAATATTGCGCATTCCATATCAAAAAAGGGACAGTTGCAAAATATGCTGGAAATAGTGCTCACCGTAGCTACCATTCGAATTCAAGAATAACATTACGAATAGAGGTAGTTGACATACTTTGATGATAGTTGAAAGGTATATTTGCTGCAAACACTTTCATGGCGAGTTCAAAATATCACCTGCATCGATAATTTGATAAACGGTCATTCACCGCACAGTATTGGGGTTCAAGTTCACGAGAAAATACACTACACACTTTATTTTTTTTACTCTTGTTGAGTATTCGGTCACAGCTCATTTTGTTGAGTAAAATCCTACTCAATGTTGGGAAAACTTTACTCAACTCTGAGTAAGATGTGCTCAACGTTGAGTAGTATTGACTCAACCGAGCAAGATTTTACTCAATATACGGCTCTCCCTATAAAAAAAAGGCGCAATATAAATGCCAGAATTATTATTATTATCTTTATTTTAAAGATCTGACGAAAATCTATACTTTAATAATCCTCGAGGTAAGTCAATACCTGTTTTTACTATTTTGTCATAAATCTATAACATGCGTTAATGTCAAAGTCAGTATGCTACAGGTGCTTTTACTGCTAAGTTGTTGAATTGCCTTAGTACTATTGCTCATGAATTATGATAAACCAAGGTCGTTACATGCAATAAAATAGTATTCAAGTATACCTGTAGATTATTATGTTCAATGAATCCTGATCCTTTCTGAGTAATCCATTTTTTTGATTTTTTGTTCCGAGATCAGTTTCGTCAGATGAGTGTATAAATCGCTTTAAATTGATAATCCTCTTGAAAGGAGCTATATTGTTTTCTTTAATCTATATTCATTTATTTCTTGTTGGTTTGTTTGTTTATTGATTTGTTTGTTTGTTTTTCACTTAACAAATTGTAGCTGATAATTTTCATTCTGAAAACGCTCTTTCAGCTCGATACTCTAAACTGCACTGAATATGCTGTAAAACGAATCAAACACAACTAATCAATCGACACCCGTGAATTTCCGAACTAATTTGCGTTTGGCTTTCGTTTAAAACACCTAATATCCACTGTCGATTATACATTGGATCCAGTAACCAAACACATTACTGCTGTTGATATCAGATTGACAAAGTTCATTTAGTTTGTTTGTAGGGAGTGCTAAATGTTTGAGTGGTTTAAAATTGGTCCCATCTTGACGATGCGCTTATATAATATCACATCAATAGACCCAAGGAGTTGTAATAGAAAAAATTTCATTCAGCTCTTTGTGGACATTTCTTTTTCTTATTTTTCTACAAAATTGTGCGATAATTTGCATCAGTGGTCAATATATTCTCTTCAAATGCCTCTTAAGGCTACAGTTCTTTTAACGAGCAAGTTTTTGCTCACTTACCCATATCAGAATATCATTTGACGTACATATGGAATAGAGTATCTAATTTATGAACCTTTACTAGTGCTTTCAAAAATGATGCCTTTTTCACCCAAACCTTACAATTTCATGATGTTTAGACGATTTGCTTGTTTTCAGGTTTTGACAGATTGTCTTGATACTCCTTATTGTACGGATAATTCTTTTTAATTCAAGAATTTGTTGAGTAAAAATGGACGGCCAAAAGTTATGATAAAACTGACAACTGACAAAAAATGACAATTTTTTGACATAAAAATCAGGGAAGTCGTGCGAAACGCGCCAATTTTTTACATTTAAATTATCAAAACAAATGAAACATTTCAAATGCCTTTCCTTTTTTTTTTCTTTCTTTTTTCTTTTTTTTTTTCTGTCGCAAATGTAATTTATACAACAAAATTAAATAAAAGAGAAACATTAAAATATCTAGATTTTTCTTTAACATTTTTTACCTATAGCGCAAATTGAAATTTGTTACCTTTACGGCTGCATAAGGATGAATGAATACATTTTATATCGAAAAATATCCAGAACACAGGAAGTTTAATCTACAACCTTTAGCAATAATTCCACATTTTATATAGAGATATATACTAGAAATTCACATAATAAATGGAAAGAGGATTTCCCGGAAGCTATGCAAAATTGCATGTATTTGTCATAGGTGTTCCATTTATTGAGGTTATTTTGAATTGCAATACATGAAGTCTTATAAATTATAACCTGTAGGGATTGCATATAAGAAACGAATTATATTGGTATGAGGTAATGAGGTTATAGCCCTAACACTATAGAAAGCGTTGTTATTATGCTGACATTTTGTCAAATTGTAAAGCAAAAAACGAGGTTTAATCTCTAAACCACATTTAGATGAAAGGAAATATAATTTCTTCGTTCTAACAATTGCGTAATTTCGATCAAGATACCACGCATTCTTTTGGCAAATATCTTCATTCCAATATTAATCTCAGATATAAACACGCTAAAGTCCTTCATGAAAATGAGCTCTGTCACAAATCACCGTATAGAGCCCAAACGTAAGAATAACGTACAAATAAAGTTTCACATGCTGAACGTGTGCTAAACGGACCACCACCGTATGGATAACGAATTGAACGTATACATAACGGACACACCGTATGCGTAACGTATTGAACGTACTTCTAACGAACATATGACAAACAAAAATGTATTAACCAAACAATAGTGGGATCAGGTACGTTAGGTTAACGTTTGGCTGTATACGGTGATGTGTGACAGAAGGACTTTAATGTATTTATGTCTGAGGTTAATACTAGTTTTGAATTGAATATATTGATAGAAAGGCAATAGTTAAAGGATTACTTCCTTCTATGCATATTTTGATGACCTAGAAATAGTATAATAAAACACAAATTACATCATGTTTTGAACAGCGGCTGAAAAAATTATATACATCTTATTTTGTCATTTGCTTTAAGCTATTATGTGTGTCAATAACAACGGTCCTCCACACCACACCGTACAATCTTGGGAAGTAAGTTAATATCACATCTGATAAGATAATAAGACGCCTATAGTCTTATAAATATCTTCAGACTGTGAGATATTTCCGATTGGAGATAACCCAATACTTGTTTTTCAAATTTACTAGAACCTCGGGAACAAGCTACGGGTTCAGTACGCAATATACAGAACACATCATTCAGTAGCCTTCTGTGTTGTACTTTTTCTGCATTGCAAATGCCAGCATGTGATACGTGCTCAAAACTGTTGAACTTTTTTAACATCAGACACGATTTCAACTTGTCAAAAAATAAAGGAATACATAACATTTTGAACACTAATTTCGAAAGAACGCATGTGTGTTTTTTGAATTTGTGTTCAAAAAAATGTCAATATTTTGAACAATAGTGTTAAAACTGAACACATGAAAAGATGCTGGACGCTCGTGTTCACGCAGCTGTTCAGGCATCCAAGGTGTTCAAAAGTTGATATTTTGAATGCATGCGTTCAAAATTGAATACTGATTCTGACGTCTGTCTTCAAATTCAAATATTTGAACACGTATCAGGTGTTAAAAAGTGTAACAAATGTCAAATATTTTTTCATACTACAAATTTATAAGAAACATATGAGCAATGTTGAGTTTTCTTGAAGCTTTGAAGTTGTAACTTTCTGATATTATAAACAGCATATGCAGTGAGGATGTGTCGTGTTTGTCCAAATATGCCACTGAAACCTGACAGGACACTAATTTTGCGGTGTGTGTTGTACATGTTGAACGTATAAAGCGCGTGTAAAGTTCCATGTTAAAAAGGCCAATATCAAAGATTATTCCTTTAAGTAGGCAAAACTTGCCGTAAACTCGGATTGTAGTCTGAAATCATTAATTTGAACATACCATGTACACAAGCCATGATAACCTAAACTATACAGTATTATAGATGTACTGCGCATATGCCAGTTTGTCTAATAAAATAGGTTTGGACTAAAATTCAAAGTTATATAATAACAAAACGCATATCTTCTAACCACTTATTATTTATAGATTAATAACTGCGTATTACTTGACGCGAGTGAAATTGTACAACAATAATGCACCGCGTGTTGGAGTTGTCCGCACTCACGAGGCGCAGCCGAGTGAGTTGGACAACTTCGACTTCAGCACGAGGTGCATTATTTTTGTACAATTTCACGAGCGCCAAGTAAAGAGCAGCTATTAATCTAATTCATACACGACAATGATTAGAATAAAATTGCAAAGAAATAAAAGGGCATAATTATTTTAAAATGTGTTTGCTGTTTCAATAAAACATAGGAAATACAACCATATATCGTCCCATTTTAATTATTGTAAAAATTTAGATTTACCTTTCTTTTAAAATGAATTTTAACATACAAGCGCGAGCATGTTATGCGTACGCGTACATGGAATGGTACAACGCACTACGCGATACGCAGCGTGCAACTAGACGAGACTAATGAATGCGTAAAAGTTGCCAACTGTCCAATCGGATTTACAATTTCAACGCATACTTAACGCAGAGTGTATGAATCAACACTATATAATGAACACTGGAGGCCTTGTGGCACACACTATGTTCCCGATATATAATAGATTTTAAACAAAAATCTTCAATTTTAAGCCTTTAAAATCATGAGGTCACATTCATATACGTGCTGGTTGTTGTACCAAACTACAAGTCTATTTGCTGGTAAAATCTGCTAAAGAATACATCAAACCTCCTTTCGTTGGTAAATGGGTTTATAAAGGCAAATATAAATAAAGAGGCATCATTTTCTTGTCAGCAGGTTTTCGGGACAGAAAAACGATCGCATTCTTCTGATTTAATCATATTTATCTACAGAAGCTCCGTTGTAAAGTAGTTACTTGAAAGAAAATCAATCTACTACTACGATGAAAAAAAATGAAACACTTTGTAATTGAATTGAAAAAGGCGCCGATTGTTATGAAGCCCAAGAAAAAAAATCTTTATATCAATCGTTAATTCATGAACTTGCTTAGTTTCAAGAAATACGTACCATATTATTTAACCAATTGCTATTATAATATATATTGAAATCAAATCCTTCAAAACACTTTACGAACATTGTAATTAAATCTTGCTCCTTTAGGTAAGGGCTTTGTTTCTAAATTTATTGAACTGATCAGGTAAACCCGGTGAGGTAAAGTGACTTTGAAGTTTGTAAGAGTTTTTAGTTATCAATATAAAAGCCCATGGCCAAGTATTGTAGCAGATTATTTTACAGCCAGCAGACTGAATAAATCGAAGTGTTTGAACTCGAGTAATGAATTCAAGGTTGGAAGTTTCTTTTCGATACAAAAAATATACTTACACCATTACAAGCACAGTATGTTCAAACACTTTATCAGATGGTTGTAAGTAATTATAAATAACTTTATCCCAAACAAAACTCGGAAAAAAGCATACATTTAACGATATAAATCACGATATCACATGTGTACATTTCTTTCATAAATCAAGAAGCAATCAAAGGTTTTCATCATTTCAAAATGGCTTTCAACAATCTAAAACCCAAAGGTAGAAAAAACGTAAGAATGTTTCTACACCTTAAAAATATCTATAATAATATTTTTGTTTACGATAAGAAATGCATATTTTAAAAAATACTAAGATCTTTGGAATTAACTTACTCTTTTATTGTACGTAGATTTATTATAATTTTTGCATTGTTTTCGTGTTGTATTTTCTTCTTTTTTTTCAAAATAAGTGTAAGTGTATTATTAGGTTGATTTTCATATTCAAGCCATTGACACCAACGGGTTCATCAGTGCAGTGGACACTTGCGTTACAATAAATGACGTTTTTATATAGTATAGTGATGGTATTTTGTGGATCCGTCTGGAGTATTGGGCACCTCTCCTCTATTCTTTAACGTCAAACAATTCCGATCTTCATCAAACAAAAATTCAACCCAAACCACAAAGGGGATAAACGGGGGATAAAATTCGCATAAAATCAATTTAGCCATTGATTCCCGCAAGTATGAGAAACAAAACTATGAATTCAGCACACGGAACAGTGTATAAACTTTACTTGAGTTTTACTTAAAAAAATGACACAAGCAAAAATGAAAATACAGTTCTCTTATTTCGAATAGATAACCTTGATTACTATGTACTTAGTAAAAAAACCTTAAAAATATCTATAATAATATTTCTGTTAACGATGAGAAATGAATAGTTTAAACGATACTATTGTAATTTTAAGCAAAATTTTTCAAATTTTTAGCAAAGTTTTCAATATTTATTATAACCACATTAAGACATGAAATTACTATTTATTTCAGAAAAATATATACAATAAGGAATATGTGTATAATAATAATCTTGGAATAAATATCCTTGGGGAAAATGCTATATCATTTTCTAACATTGCACATGAGACTGTCGAGATCATTTTACAACCATTCAGTTAGTATATAGTAGCTGTAATATTGAAGTTGTAAAGAGCAAACAAGCTAAATATGACAGAATGATCTATTGAACACTGTTGGAATAAGATGTTATCTACTTTGTAATGTTAGCATTTCATTAATCCAGTGAAGATAAACTCGAATGCGTTTCTTTGTTTTTAAAGTGAGTGAAAACATAGATATAAACCTGAATGCATATTGAACGTGTGTTATTGTAAAATGCATTTCCCCTACTGAATACTCTCTAGAAAACCCATCTCCTTGTACTATTTCTCTGATCTCTTTGAAACAAAAAATCCTTTAGTCATAGGTTGCCAGGGAATACAATGTATAACTAAGATTAACGCATTTTTAAATGCGTTAATCTTAAAAAAGATTAGCATACAAATAATGAATGTCATGAGTGCAATGGTAAGAATATTTTCATGAGATGAAAAATGAAACGATCCATTTAAAGGAGCTTGGTCCGATTTTTCGAAATTTAGTTTTCAATGTCATATGAAAGATGACCACTAGAGAGTTGTAAGTTTCAATTTTCAGATGAATCGGTCAAACCGTTTTGATTTTATTAGCAAATATGTATTTCAGAGCCGCCTATACGTTACCGTATAAATTAATTATGGTTACCATAATTAGACAAATTTTCATACATATCTCCAAAACATAGCAGATCTGTGAAATTTCATATGGGTTATGAGAAAAATATTACCAATATTTTGGTACGAAAATCTTAAGAAGTTTGAAAAAAAGTTTAAGCAATCGGACCGTGCTCCTTTAAGGAGGCGAAGCCGAGTCAAATGGATCATTTAATTTTTCATCGAATGAGAATATTCTGTCCATTGCACGAATTAATTCAAACATTCATTATTCGTTTTATATACCTCATATAAAGATTCTTGTCATTTGATGAATTCACTTCTAAGGCCTATATCTTAAAAGGTCTATTTATACTATACAGTCAACAATGCATTGACGAACGTAGTGCACTTTTTTTTATTTTCCATTTACACTGGTTGAGTGCAATGGAAAATGGAAAATGCATTTTTGCCGCCACATAAATTAAATAATCAAATGACAAGAATCTTTGTATGAGTTACATAATAAGCAATATATTTTATGTTGATCGTCCTTAGAATATACAGATAAGTAAGCATAAGAATTGTGAATCTGTCAAAAATAAATTTTGGCAAATTATGACCTTAAGATAAATTGTAGCACACAATGAAGTTTGCTGCATTTATGACTGTATAGAGATGAACGAACATATTTTCAGGTAACTATCCCGAACTTACAAAGTTTAATCTACAACCTTAAACACGTTTTATTCAGAGACAAAACTTCCACCTTTTATACTGGCAATCCACATAATAAATGTAAAGAGGATTTCCCGGAGCTATGTATAATGTATAATTACATTATTTGTCATATGTGTTCCATTTATTGGGGTTATTTTGAATTGCAATACATGAAGTCTTATAAATTATAACCTGCAAGGATTGCATGTAAAAACCGAATTGTATTGGTATGAGGTAATGAGGTTATAGCCCTAACACTATATGCGTAGTTATTATGCTGACATTTTAGTCAAATTATAAAGCAAAAAACAAGTCTCTAAACCACATCTAGATACAAGGAAATAATCATTTTTGTTCTAACAATTGTGTAAATTCGATCAAGGTACCACGCACTCTTTTGAGAAATATTTTCATTTAAATATATTAATCTCAGAGACAAACACGCTAAAGTCCTTCATAAAATTATAAAAATGACCTCTGTCACAAATCACCGTATAGAGCCCAAACGTAAGAATAACGTACAACTAAAGTTTGCTGAACGTGTGCTAAACGGACCACCTCCGTATTTATACGAATTGAACGTATACATAACGGACAAACCGTATGGATAACGCATTGAACGTATACATAACGGGAAAACCGTATGGATAACGTATTGAATGTGCTTCTAGCGAACATACGACAAATAACAATCAACCAAACACCAGTGGGATTAAGTACGTTAGGTTTCGTTTGGCTCTATACTGTGATGTGTGACAGGGTCCTTAGAAAGGCAATGATTCAAGAATTACTTCCATCTATGTATATTTTGATGACCTACAAAAAATATAATCAAAAACAAATTACATCATGCTTTGAACAGTGTTATAAAATTTCTATCCTTTTGTGTCATTTGCTAAGGGTATTTTGTCTGTCAATAACCACGGTTCTTCGCAACAACAGTATTACCACACCGTTAAAATCTTGGGAAGTAAGTTAATATCACATCTGATAAGATAATAAGACGCCTATAGTCTTATAAATATCTTCAGATTGTGTGATATTTCCGATTTGGAGATATAACCCTATACTTGTTTTCAAATTTATTACAACCTCGGGAATAAGCTACAGGTTCATCATTCAGTGACTTTTTCTGTGATGTACTTTTTGAACGTATAAAGCACGTGTTAAGTTTCATTTAAGGCAATAATATCAAAGAATATTCCTGAACGTAGACAACACTTGCTTTTAAGTAGAATTACAGTCTCAGATCATTAATTTTACGTGATTTCAAAATTTTAAATTCAAAAATAACCACTTATTACATAGGTAAAACAAAGAGGTAAACAATGCAAATTACGTTTTGTTTGAACATACTATGGACATAACCTAAACAATTCAGTATTATAGATGCAGTTTGCATATGCAAGTTTTATCTAATAAAATAGAAATTCAATTTGTTATTACAAACCGCATCTTCTACAACTAATTAACACTAGGTAATGAACACTGGAAGCCTTGTGGTACACACTATCCTCCAGATAGTCAATTTTAAGACATTAAAATCTTGAGGTCACATTCACCTTCGTGCTGGTTGATATACTAAACTACAAGTCTATTTGCTGATAAAATCTGCTACGGAACACATCAAACCTAAATCCATAGAATTTGAAACATATATTTGCGTTTAAGACCTTTATAATTAGTAAATTAAACGAACAAAATGCAATTCAATTTGATGTTCAAAAGGGACAAAATGTTGGTCATTATATTTACGCGTTAAACATCCTGATAACACAGCAAGCATTGTAAAACGACAAGGAGAACCGTTCGTCTGTAAATGGGTTTATATAGGCAAATATGCCATCATTATTTTGCCAGCAGGTTTTCGGAACAGAAAAACGAATGTATTCTTCTGCTTTAATCATATTTATCTAAAAAAACACTTTGTAAAGTAGTTAATTGAAAGAAAATCAATCTACTACTACGATGAAAATACATGTAAATACTTTGTAACCGAATTGAAAAAGGCGCCGATTGTTATGGACCCCAAGCAAAATTCTTTATTCCAATCGTTAATTCATGAACTTGCTTAGTTTCAAGAAATACGTAGCATAAAGACAAGCATATAATTTAACCAATTGATATCCATAATACATAACGGAATTAAATCCTTCAAAAAACTGTACGAACATTGTAACAAAATCTTGCTTCTTTTGGTAAGGGACCCTGTTTCTAAATTTATTGAACTGATCAGGTAAACCCGGTGAGGTAAAGTGACTTTGAAGTTTGTAAGAATTTAAGTTCTCAATATAAAAGCCCATGGCCAAGTATTGTAGCAGATTATTTTACAGCCAGCAGACTGAATAAATCGAAGTGTTTGAACTCGAGTAATGAATTCAAGGTTGG
>JXSR01S019294.1:22234-35808 GCA_000969725.1 Ophiothrix spiculata | reverse complement strand
AAACCTTAGGGCACTACCTAACCTAATCCCACTTCACTCTTCATGACAGTACTTCTCTTTAATGTGCCATGAAAATATTTGAAATCCTATTGCGCAATCTTTAGTTACAATGTAATCTAGACTAGGTTCAAAGCTTGTTGTAAATCCAAACAGTCCTTACCTCACCAACACTCTTCATGGCGCTGCCAATCTCCTGGGATGTGCCATGGAAACGATCCAAATCCCACCGGGGAATCTTGGTGACAATATAATCCAGACTTGGCTCAAAGCAAGCTGTCGTTGACTTCGTGGTGGCATTCTTGATGTCTGGGAGCAAGATACCGAGACCAAGTTTTGCTGCAATGAAAGCCAGTGGGTACCTGCAAAACAAGAGGAAAACTCATGTGAATGCAAAGAGGTTATATGTGCAATAGCTGCCTTCTTCAGGTGATGTCACCTAAAGGCACACTGGCATAGGGGAGATGCATTTTGAGGGATTTTAATATTCTAGTGACAAGGTGTCACATAGCAGTGACTGCAATGATGCAATAATTCAGCAATTTGGGATGTTAAATCCAAGCAAATCACCTACTGGAAGCTATCAGTTAACCAATTCATTTCACTAATTATCTCCTGTGCTGCCTTTTGAATACTTACCCTGTAGCTTTAGAAGCAAGAGCTGAACTCCTTGACAACCTAGCATTGACTTCAATGATACAATAATCCAGAGACTTGGGATGTAACGCATACTGAATATTGCACTCTCCAACGATTCCAAGATGGCGGACGACCTTGATGGCAGTTTCACGAAGCATGTGGTATTCCTCATTGGATAATGTCTGACTTGGGGCGACTACAATAGAATCACCTACAAATTTAAATCAAAATGAAAATGTAAGAAATATATAAATGTGAAAAAAATCTCACAATGCACTAAGTTCTTTTTCATGATTATGTAAAAAATCATAGAATGCAATAATTCTTCAGTAGCCACATTATCTATTAATTTTAATTGATAGATACATTATTATGGAACAGCAATGGTGACCAAATTATTTGGAGCATGATAATATTCCCAATTCCGAACCCCAGAATGTGAATCTTCAGATAACCAGTTTTGTTAATCTGTTCGGATTGTTAGATACCGAATCTCATGCAACACAAATGTGGAGACAATTTCTGGATATGCACATTTGGATCATGGTTCTTTAATCTTGTAATGGTCCTAATAAACTGTGCTGTGACCCTTAAAGTACTAAGCTTATTGCTTTCAATCAGTACCATTGGTTTGCTCTTCATGAGCCATGAAAAACCTTTTTGTACTTTATGACAACTTTGTGACAAATAACTTGTCACTCAACTTGCTCTGCATTTCTGAAAGATCCAAAGAAAAACTCTGTAAGAGTGTTCTTCCATGGTGCTTTTCCCTCGAATTGTAAACTAATTAACCTGTGTGAACTTCTAGAGGATCAAAGTCCTCTGTCTTACACACCAATGCCAGTCAATAAATTTTGAAAAATAGCAGGTGTGCTACAAATCGCACTTCTGGAATTAGTTAGGTGAGCTACAGGTGTGCCATTAATTGCACTCGGTAAAGATTTTAGGTGTGCTATTTTTTGCACTTGGTAAAAGGTTCAGGTGGGCTATCTGAATGAGTGTCCTTTGGTATGCAGTAGAAGCATTGATGGGTTTTTTAAACCATCTTTTTTTAATAAAACATCACCTTTAAAGTATAATCAAGATTCATGAAAATTATGTACTTTCCTCCCAATTGCAGGTACCAACTTGAAGACTGACAACTAAGTGTCAAGTTCCTTCAATTTGAATAGCAAGACCTTTTAAGCATATTTAAAGAACAATAATTCATAAAGAACTATTATAGAGAAAACCAAAGGTTGTGGCTCTTCTATCAAAAAAAATAAACTTCAGATGAATTCTGTGTATATCACAACAGGTACCGATGTTGATTAATATTATTTAAGCTTTCATTATACAGGGTAGCTTCTTCAGTGGCTAAGCACTGCTATTCTAGAAGGAGTGTTATGAGGATGAAATAAAACAAGATATATGTACTCATGATGTTCATTCAAGCAATTGAACCTGGTAAAATATTTTATAAACCTGTAAAAGTTTACTCAAAACATTAAAAACAATATGTTTCAAGTTCAAAAACCAAAGTGCTCAAGTAACTCTGAAAGAACATGGAATCTCATCAACACCCCTTCTTCATGAGTACTAGCAAATTAAAGTCTGTTGGGGTTGTGGTTTCACTATTATCTCAATGTTTATCAACAAAAGAAATTGTTTAATAAATTGTCTTAAATTTGCCAAAACAATTTCATATAAAATTTAAAAGTTGACAAGTAATTGTAGACTCTCTCAAAATGTTGGCAACATATTTTTTACTTCAACATACATCATGTTTAATAAGAGTTTAATCAAGTCTACTCTCACTTTGTTTTGTCTCAGCTAGGATGTTGATACTAGTGCAATGATGTTGTTAGTTATACCAGAGAGATGTACATCTCTCTGGTTATACAATCTTTATTGGGTGCATACTTTACTAACCACAACATGTTCGCTGATACCAGAAATGGACTTTATTTCCTATTTCTTAATTCTATTTTTAAAGTTCATTTCAAGTTGATTTATTTATCGGAATTTTATTTATTTGATTTGTTTATCAGAATTTGTCGGTGTTCACCTGTCATTTAAACCGTGTGTAGCATTGTCCCGCCTCTTCAATCAAATGAATATATAATGTACTACAATTAGCCAATGAAATTACTTTGGACGGACATAAATTATTGAGATTTATTTGATCGACAGGAAGTTGTCATTAGCTCCGCCCACGTAAGCCATGCCTTGAAATACATCCTTGACAAACAGATCGCAAATCGATCATGTTGTTCTGTTGTCATTTGATTGTAAAATAAGATTGTCGACAGAACTCATTCTACTTTTCATTTTGATCTTTATGTAGTTCTATTTTGTAAAAGAAAAATGAGGACATTCAAGAGTGAACTAACATGCTTTATTTTGTTTATCAAGACGAGTACGACAGCATGATTCTAATAAAAGTCAGGTTGTAACTTGTTGGCATACATGTTGTTTTGACTGAGCGGAAATTTCCCACGCTGATGTAGGCCTATGGCTCAAGTATCATGAGTATCAGAACATAAGATCGGTATCACGGTCAAACCAATTATAGATCAAGGTCAAACACACTCTCTAAAATATCTAGAAGAGTTTAAACTTGTATTTGATCAGTAAACTTTTGAAATTATATCACAGCGAAAATTAATCACCGTCACCATTCACAGGCCACTTCGCTCCGATGTGCAGAGATGGCCGTCAATCAAATGTGCTAATTTACATATTAGATGACGCAAACAACCAATCAGCAAGCAGAAAAGTGTAAGGGTCATGACCAGAGTCATGACCTTTTATTTTTTTATTTTTATTTTATTCAAGTTGATTTTACATGTTACGCAAACTTCCGGGGAACCACTTCAACTTGCGAAAGTGATAAGGTGCGCTATAAATCGCACTCGGTAAAGTGATTTAAGGTGCGCGCTATGTGCACTATCGCACTCGCGCGCCTTAAAATTCATTGACTGCAATGCAGTTGTCAGCTGCATCCCTCCTCCCCAGTTTCTAAATCAGTTTTACGAACTCCTTGGGGAGTCGAGAGTTCTCCAATTTAAACACTGAAATGCAATTGTAAGCTTTACCCTCCAATTATTTCTAAATCAAATTTTACCTTTGTGATCTCCTACACAGCCCAAGTTCTCCCATATTATACATGGAAATGCATTTGTTAGCTTCATCTCCCCCCCCCCCCCCCCCTCCCCAATTGCTAAATCACTTTTACCTGTGTGAACTCCTAGAGGGTCAAAGTTCTCCATATTACACACTGTAATGCAGTTGTCAGCAGCATCTCGTACCACTTCATATTCCACCTCTTTCCATCCTAATAAGGATTTTTCAATCAACAGTTGGTTAGACATAGCCAGGCCCTGCAGAGGAATTCACATTAGATTTTAGATATTGTCTATTAAAAGAATGAAATGACTGCAGGTGATTTGTAGCATATTATATACCGACTGGCACAACTTGAATCTTTTACTGTTGCCCTCTCAAAACAAAATTGGTATATAAAACAAATATTAGCTGTTCTTTCATTCTGGCAATAGTAAAATATATTTCCCCTCAGTGATCTTAAGCCTATCATACCATTTCCCTCGACCTGAAATAGTAAATAGTCTCATGCAAGATCACTAGAGCAAAAGGTTTTATTGCCCTCATGAGCAGTCAATATTTGTATACTGTCTCCCTGACTTAACAATTCCACACAACCGCAGCATGATGTACTGATGATTGCCGATGGTACAACTAAGCTTTATTCCACTCTTAGCATCATTCAAGGTCAATCAGCAACCTTAATAAGTCCATATTTAAATAATGGCAGTCTGGATATCTCCCCGAGTTTCATATGGGTCTCCCACAAAGCAATCAGCAGTTAGTTCCATATCTAAGGGAATACAAGCACACTTAATTTAGTACCACCAGAACTAGAACCTTTAGCATATTAAAAACCTGAAAACTTTTACCTTTGTAGCAATGTCTCTGAGATGCTCTTCATCTCTAGCTACACCAGAGCCGAGTCCTCCAAGAGCGTAAGCAGCTCGAACCATGACGGGATAGACAATCTTACCTTTGTAGCAATGTCTCTGAGATGCTCTTCATCTCTAGCTACACCAGAGCCGAGTCCTCCAAGAGCGTAAGCAGCTCAAACCATGACGGGATAGACAATCTTACCTTTGTGGCAATGTCTCTGAGATGCTCTTCATCTCTAGCCACGCCAGAGCCGAGTCCTCCTAGAGCATAAGCAGCTCAAACCATACATACATACATACATACATGAGGCTTTTATATAGCGCCATTTCATTTAGATCACAGCGCTGAAAACAAAATCAAAAAGCATGAAACAAACACAAACTAATTGGGGGAAAAATGAAAAGACAAAACTGAAGCATGCAGAAAAACCATGACGGGATAGCCGATCTTACCTTTGTAGCAATGTCTCTGAGATGCTCTTCATCTCTAGCCACGCCAGAGCCGAGTCCTCCTAGAGCGTAAGCAGCTCGAACCATGACGGGATAGCCTATCTGTCTGGCTGCGTCAATGGCATCGTCAACCTATAGCAATAATTGAGAAATGTTAAGGAAAACAATATTAAAATTTATTTGATATGAGCAGAACAATGCACTACAATGAAATACAATCACAGAAACCGCAAAGCATTTATTGCAAATATATAAGAGTTCCAAGATAGTGACTACATTTAGGCTTCTGTTAGTCTTTTATAGGCTTCTGGAAGTCTATTAAGATCATTAAGGCCAAAAAAAAAATACAAGTTTGTTTCTGGTAACATGCTTGAAAAGTACAATGCGGTATGCGCTTTTTTATTTTTTATTTTTTAATTTACAAAAATGCAATGCGATATGCACTTTTTCTTTTTTTTTCTTTTTTTTATACAAAAAATGCAACTTGATCAGCTGATATTCAAACTGTAAAGCCACGAACATCAACACACATCCATTCATATTGATTTGACCCAAATTTTATCTCGAGAGCATAGCCTATTCGAACTTGTTCGACCGTTGTACAGTATGACTGCAAATTCTGCATCGGGTAATATGGTTGTGGACCATAGTTTCAGTATCTTATATGGAATCGCTAAATATTTAGCTGGCTCTCACAAAAGAACGATTAATTGTAATTAAGTTTTTTACGCAAGTCTCCAGTAAGCTTTTTTACAGAATTGTTTTATTTTTTGATACGAAATATGAAAAAAAAAATTAATGCGGGAAATATGCAACTTAACAGAAACGCGCGCGGGTTACCAGAAACAAACTTGTTTCTTTTTTTGGCCTAATCTGTGATACTTGTAGTGTAGTGCAAACCAAGGTTACTGTACTGGGTCACTGTGTGAAACCTAAATCTTCACCTATGGTTATGCAGCAAAATTAACTACTACATCTAAAATTATTAAATATTACTTTTGATCAGTTTATACAGAATATTCAGAATTCTTAAATTTATGATTCTGGAAATGATGGTTGATTAAATGTGAACAAAATCTTACATTATGTACTGCTACACTTGGTGCACATTTCTCGCCAATCTCCCTCAGTTTTTCGTTGAAGGTATGTCTGTCTTCTGTGGCCATGATCGACTCGACTGGAGTTCCAATCACCTACAAAAACAAAAAATACACAATATTAAAATCAAATTATTTGATGAACTTATCATGTTGCAATACTTTTAGTTATCCCCTGTTTGTTCATGCATTACGAGAAAAGACTAATGCTCCGTAAACACGAGGCTGAAAGCAGAGTGTGATACAAACCCAAACCATTTATATTTTTCTTCATCATTTTTCACATTGATTTCATATGACCTTAGTTTTTATTGAGAAATACACTGGAGGTTTTATTGCACAAAATATTATTGCCGATACCAATATGTACTTTAACCTTTTGAACCCTGGCCATTCCAAAAGTTTAGAAACACAATATAACCCCTAAACTTGCATAAATGTTTATTTCCCTTGATTTACTTTTTCATTTTACAGTAGTCAGAAATATTCCAATAACCAGCATTCACAAAAGAATACTATTTGTGTCGACCAACATATTCAACATTTACGTTGTAGTCTATGGGCAAAGCCACATTTGTTGAAAATTGTGATCAAATTTGCAAAAATATATTTAATTTTTCACCTCTGTCGAGTAAATAAGAGCAAAATGACTCATCAACCATGGTTCAAAGCTTCATTGATGTCTTCCGATATAAATAAGACCATTGAAAATTGTAACTGTCTGACACGTGACCTCATCAGGTATACGGTACATGTACACGTGAGCCTGTATACCATCTTGTCGGGTTCAAAGGGTTAATTCAACACAGAAATCAATTTCAACATAACAGTTCTTATACAAAGTTAATTTTAGAGCTAGGGTCAATTTAAGATGAGGGTTAATTTTAGGATTTAGTATAAGGGGCTGGGGTGAGGGTAAAGCTTTGGATGGGAGATCTTGGAGACCTTAATTTGGGAACAAAATCATTTCTTAAGACACTACTCTTCAATGACGAAAAACATCAAGTTGCAACATCCCTATGTTGGAACATGAGCTAACTATACTTTCTAAACAATTTAAGCATCCCCAGGAACCTACCTTCACTCCATTTTCCAGCATAGTTCCTCGTTTGTGAAGTTCCACCCCACAATTCAATTCATTTGTTCACCCATGGACAACAATATCCCACCGGGTTTCCCACCTACCTTGACCCCATGTTCCTGTAGGATTCCTCTCTTGTGAAGTTCCACCCCACAATTCAATGCAGTCTGACCACCCATGGACAGCAATATTCCGTCGGGTTTCTCTCTCTTGATAACATCTTCTACAAACTCAGGAGTGACGGGCACAAAGTACACACTATCTGCCTGTTTCTGTCCGTGTTCGTTGGTCTGCACAGATGCGATGTTGGGATTCATCAACACTGTCCGGATGTTTTCCTCCTGACATAAGTGAATGCAAAAAGACTCAATAATTAACATTCATTTGAAGAGTAATGTAGTGAGTCACAGTGGAGCCATTCTTTGTAAGTAATGGCCATAAATGTCATAAAAATTTACAGCATCTTGCTGTTGAAAAGTTTCTTTAATGTTTGTCGCTTTTTATGCACAATAAAATAATCCTATTTGAACTAAAACATTTTGCACAAATCATTTATTGAGCAACACAAATGAGAGACAATGTAGTGTAGTGCAAACCAAGGTTACTGTACTGGGTCACTGTGTGAAACCTAAATCTTCACCTATGGTTATGCAGCAAAATTAACTACTACATCTCATAAATATTTTTAAGTCCATAAAGTCTTTTTATCGGTCAAATAGTAGAGACAGGTAAAACTAGAGCTCTGAAGCGCTCTGAACATAGCCGCTTCTTCTGCTGACTTATGCGCATACTGCATGTGTACAACCTAGAAACCAATGTCACTTACACCATTTTTTGTACATTGAAACGTAATAACGTCTAATGCATACGTGTTAACCGAAAAAGCGCCTGGGTATTAATTAGTCTGCAAACAACTAAATCCACTTGTGCAATCTTAAAAAAGTATGTGCGTAACCTTTAAATCACTTACGCAACCTAGAAAACCACGTTCGCGTACGCACGCACCCAATAAAACACTTGCGAGTACACACACACCCAAAAAACACTTGTGCGTATATGCATAACGTTTAAATCACTTGCGCAACCTAAAAAACCACTAGCGCGTACGCGCACACACCAATAAAACACTTGCCCGTATGTGAGAAATCTTTAAATCACTTGCGCAACCTAAAAAAAAACTAACGCGTACGCGCCCAAACAATAAAACACTTACGCGTACACGCGTACCCCAAAGACACTTGCACGTATGTGCGTAACCTTTAAATCACTTTCCAAACCTAAAAAACCACTAACGCGTACATGCGCACCCAATAAAACTCTTCCGCGTACACACGCACCCAAAAAACACATGCACATATGTGCGTAACCTTTAAATCACTTGCGCAACCTAAAATAACACTAACACGTACGTGCGCACCCAATAAAACACTTGCGCAAACACTAGCGCGTATGTGTGTAACCTTTAAATCTCTAAAAACCTCTAACGCATATGAGCACACCCCAAATAAAACAATTGCACGTACGCGCACACGTCAAAAATCATTTTTTACTTTTTATTCTGATATCTGTCACATGAAATTAACCAAAATAACACAAACCATAAAATCACATGTCCCACTATAGCAATTTACAGTAAGAAAAACCTCCTTTGTAATTAAAACATATGTCATAAAAATGGACCAAAATGACAATTGCTTATTTATCAGATGCATAAACCCTCTGACAGTGATTATAAAATAAAACATGACAGAAGATTATCCATGCATCAGGTTTTTATTCTGTTGTCTAATCACAGGGTACTTCACCATAATCAATTAATTAGCAAAAGTAAAATCAATCTGGATTGTACTTTTTCCTAAACAAAAAAGGAAAGTATCAAATCCTCTTTTTAACTATCCCTGACTATAAGTATGTTAACTGTGAAAGCTGATTATCTTCTATTGTGTCCCTTTAATTCTGTTGTCAATGCATGGATGCATTCGCTATAATCTATTAATATCCAGGGTCAAACACACTTGAAATGTATACTCCCTAGCAGAAAAGAGCAGCAGGCTTACAAATTCAAAATCAATTTTGCCTTAAAAAAGACCTTTAATGACCTTTAAATTTAATTTCAAGATTAACGTTTGTGCACACACTAAAAACACGTCATACAGCTAAATTTTGTTACAATTGAGTGATTTCTTGCGGGGTTAAAAGGTTTAAAAGGAAAATCACAGTTTTTACCCTAGTTGACCCCAAAATGACTATTTACCAAATTTTATTTCAGAATCATAAATGTCCTTAGTGTACCATTATTGTGCCAAAGTTTCATGTCTAAAACTCAAATATTCTCGGAGTTATGGCCGATTGAAGGGTGGTTGCCAGAAGAAAGAAAGAAAGAAGATTCATAAGGATCCAGAACACAGCCGCCTGCTGTGGCTGTGTAAGTAACTTTGACTACTTCCCCATGAGTGTGTAAACACTCTAAAGAACAGCTGCGCAGCTATTCGTTTATGCATTATGCCTATGTGTTTGACACACACATGGGGGAAGTAGCAAAAACTTAGATAAACCTAGTTTAATTGTAACTTTTTTGAGGTGTATTAACACAACATGGGGTATTTCTGAGAAGTATGTTAAATACTGTCCCTTCGTGTTAAATGCTCGACACTTTCTCCGTCAGCTCTGTCAGGGGAGAAAGTTTTGATCATCAAACACCTTGGAAAAAGTATTTTGCTCTACTTCTGCTCAAACCATGTTGTCTTTGTATACTCACCATATTTATGCAAGGTATGCCAAACAAATCTTTTTCTCTTGGCCTAAACTTACCTTAAGAGCTTTGACTGCTTGGGAACCTGAGTAATCAAACTCCCCAGCCTGGCCAATGGATAGACCGCCTGAGCCTAACATCAAAACTTTCTGAACCTATAAGATGCAAAACATGAGAAATATCAGTGCTGTAAGTGGGCAATTGAAAATGTAGGAAATGGTGTTCAGTCTGTATCCACCGCCAGGATCCAGGGTTTGCCCATGGTGGGGGTCTAGAGGAAAGCCTGCAGAGGTCAAGGGTCTCTGGGTTATCACAACAATAGAAGTATTTTTATGCACATACACTTTCACCATTTACAAAAACAAAAGGTTAAGGGTTACATTATAAATATTGAGAGTTTATTAAGTGTTGGCATTTTTGATCATGACTCAATAAATATCTGTTGCACTTAAAAAATATTTCCATTTGTTCAACATACAAATGCTAACAATCTTTAGCTACACACAAAATACTGAACTTCACTTCATTTTAGAGGTTGAGATCGCCTTTAGTATAAGTAAATTATCTACACACGGTATCATTGTTTAATTCATGTTCTTTCAGCAGAGCAAAGGCAGAATGGCTAAAAGTGTGTCTTTTTGTGAATTGAAAAATAATTTCTGATAGACAAAAGGAGAAATCCTGATTAAAGGATCAGAAATTTCTCAACCAATACGCAGAAAAGTTTAACACTAATCACTACAGGGTGTCTAAGAAAGAGAAGGCTGACAAGTAACTACCATTATTCCATAAGCCTAATTTATGAAACTATTTGCTTTTAGCCAAAGCAGATATACATCAGAAACATGCTGCGCCAATTTTCCCAGGGTGCACCTTATGGCCTTAGCAGGAACAATGAACTGATTACCATACTTATTTTTTCATAACAGTTCTCCCTTCTTGACAGCTATTGCTGCTTGCAGCATTTTTTCTGAGACACACTGTACTAGAGTCTGTACTTACTGGTAGCCTTGTGTTGTCACTTCTCTTGATGGCAGTGGGGCTGATCGTGGATGACACTGTCTTCTTGCCAGTTTTCACAAGGTCCATGAAGATGTCAAACAAAAACTGTTAGTGGTAACAAATGAATAGAAAAATGAGTAATAAATGGAGTCTATTGTAAAAGTAAACTGCATTTTGTACTGCAGAAGTCTCAGTGTTCACTTTTTTCTTGCAAAGTGCTGTGATACCTGTATTTTCATGTAAGAGTGCAGTATAAATTCCTACATTGTATACTGTATGTTGTACTACCACTGTGTATTAATTTGGCACATGGGAAAATGTTTGGACAGTGTCCCGAAATTGATTAGACAAAAAATATTGGCCTTGAAATGTTTGGACAAATTATATTTAGGCGAAAAGTTGTTATCCCTATTACAGGAGATCCTAAATTATCCCACAAAACTTGTCAGTTTACATCCATTTATGAAAAAATGCTTTTGATGTGATACATAATTTCCTTTCTAGCTTTTTTCTTATTTCACAGTAAAATATGTAACAATTTACCTCTGTGTCTGTGGGTCCTCCTTTGTGTTCAGGATGAAACTGTGCTGTAAAGATTGGCTTCGTTTCATGCATAATACCCTGCAAAGGTTAAAGGTCATAGGTTAATCAAAAGGAAGTACAGAATGACAATGGCAAAGTTCATTTGCACCACGATTCTTTAATTTAGAATTTTCTGCAAGAGCCAACACTACCAACATCTCGGCAAGTGCGTGATTTGGTCAAGACTCCGTCACCAATCCGTAATGCATAACCTAGAGCTCCTCTTGTATATGAAAAAAAGACACTTAGTATCAGTGGGACATTGGAAGTCATCCCCCATATCCAAAACTGCACCCCCCCATGAGGGTCACAGCTCCTTGTGGTGTGTCATTGACAGGCATACTATACGTCAGATTAGTTGATTTGAGGATTGTGGCACTATCAGTATTCATCAAAGAAAGGTTCAACTCCATGAGTACCAAATTAACTTGCCTATTTTTACATTCAGTTAGAATGTAGAATTCTGTTCAACATTACCACCAAGGGTAGCCTGCTGTGATAGGAATACTTTTCTGGGTCAAACTTATTATGACCAATAACTGTGGACGTGGGCCTTTTATACTCCCACTTACTTCATTGGTGTGGTCATTAGCATTGAGGGAAAAGATTGGCTGCCATTTCCTGGTAGTGTGGAATCATCGATGGTAAACTCATGCACAGTGATGTGATGAGACCCCTTTCCCCCAATTAGCACACCTACCTCATTGGTGCGGTCATTTGCATTAAGAAAGATCAGCTGCCACTCTCTCAATAGTGCGGAATTATCGATGGCAAAACTATTATTCTGTGATGTGATGAGGACACCCCTTGTCCTACCCCTACCCCCTATTAACACACCTACCTCATTGGTACGATCATTTGCATTGAGGAAGATTGGCTGCCATTCCCTCGGTAGTGTGGCATCATCGATGGCAAACCTATGGTTCTGCGACGTGATGAGGACACCCCTCCTGCAACCCCCCCCCCACACACCTACCTCATTGGTGCGATCATTTGCACTGATGAGGACCGGCTGCCACTCCCTCGGTAGTGTGGTATCATCGATGGCAAACCCATGGTTCTGTGATGTGATGAATGCCTGCCCATTCAGCAAATTCAATACTGGTTGGTTGTGACCTCTGTAAAGAGACAAAATTGCAACAAGGATAGAGTTACACCACTTCATATATTTTCCCGTAGCACAAGATGGACAATATATATTAAGATGAACTTGTCAATCAAGAAAGTTGCAATGGATCCGTAAATATACATGACTGACCAATCATTGATGAATGTTACCTTAATAGTATGTTTTGCTTACTACCCCTGGGGCGGGCACAGTATGCTACCCTCAAAATTAAACCACCATCCGTTTCACAGTGGTAAATTATATGATGAAGCACTAGCAGCTAACCCTGTGAGTTGATTGCCCATACATATGCCACAAGATGGTTCGCGAACCAGTAGTCTCGCCTATGTTATTGACCGCCTACTCCACTGACCGCCTACTTTGTTAATCACCTACTTTGTTGATCGCTGCCGTTATCATCCATCATAATGGAACAATTTGACACCTAAGATGACCTTTTGACCTTGCCCTTGGGTCAAGCACTTTCTATGGTCTAAGTTTAATCCATGTGGGGTCAGGGGTTCATGATTTATGACCTTGACCTCAATATGACCTTAGATGACCCCAGGTCATGACCTTGGATGACCTTGAGGTAAATTTTTTGACCTTGAATGTATCTCAAGGCAACTTTTTGGCCATTTTTGAAATTTGACCTAAGATGACCTTTAGACCTTGACTTACCTTGCCCTTGGGTCAAGCACTTTCTATGGTCTAAGTTTAATCTATGTGGGTCAGGGGTTCATGAGTTATGACCATGACCTCAAAATGACCTTGGATGACCTCAGGTCAACTTTTAGAAAAAATTTGAAATTTGACCTCAAATGACCTTTTGATCTTGATTGACCTTGCCCTTGGGTCAAGCACTTTCTATGGTCTAAGTTTAATCCATGTGGGGTCAGGGGTT
>JXSR01S019291.1:151669-165034 GCA_000969725.1 Ophiothrix spiculata | reverse complement strand
ATTGTCTTTTATTATGCTTTCAAGCTAATTTTGAGCGATTTTCAGCTCAAATAGTCGTATTTTTATGGGAAAAAGGCAGTTCCTGAGACCTCAATCCGGGAAAAAATCAGTTCCATAGACCCTATTTTTGACCAAAAATCCGTTCCGCAAGACCCTATGTTCGATATCGCGGATCTCACATACCTACCAACTTTTTTTTGAGTACCCCCCTGGGGTATTTATATCATATACGATTAAGTGCATATGTAGCTACGGTTTCGTGTGCTCTGTATTAAGTAAAAAAATTCAAATCACCCTTAAAACTTGCAGCACAAGCTTGGTACGGTGTCCCTCTCTAGAAAAATATTGTCACACTTTGGAAAGGTCCAGAGATTTAGCAACTGACTTAACCAACTAATAGTTAGCATATCTAAGCTACCGGTGAGGTAGACGTTACACAAGAAGGAGACATTCAAGATTCTAGACACATTGTTAGAAATCTCCGAAAACAGATTTTCCGTAAATTTACGGAGGATAGAAAACAATAAAAATAAAAAACATAAAACATAAAAATGTTAATTTACGGAAATAATTCAAAAATATCCGGCAGCAAAATTTCCGGACCTTTTTTTTCGTTCCGTAATTTCAAATTACGAAAAATTCTGTTGAAAATACACATTTTTCCCATAATATGAGATAAATTTCAGTAAAATTACTGAAAAAGTTCCGTTAATTGACAGATATTCTGTAAATTTACCCTAAAAAGTCTGGAAATTCTGCTGCCGGAAAATTTCCGTAAATTAACGGACAATTTTCTAACAGTGTGCAGGTTAACTTTGACCTTGAAGAAAAGGTTCGCAACACATATGTTGAAGTAAAACGCGAAGGGTAAAAAGTGAATCAAAGAAATGGCAGGACAATTAAGGGGTAAGAGAGTCGATGTGTGGTTGGCATGGTCGAAAAAACTTTTTTCACGTTTTTGACAAGACAGACAGGTATTTTCTACGATGACTATTAGAAAAAGTAGGAAAAATCACCTAAATTGTGTTTTTTACCTAATTTTTGAATATTTTGCGATGAAAATCAACTAGTTTGTGAGGAATGAGGAAAATACTAAAATGAGGAAAATATTTGGAAACTTATGTTGCTTTTGGTCAGATTTGATAGGTAATCTTGTTTGGTTTAAATGGAACTCTGAATGTGATCAATTTTCTCGTGTACTGGTAAGACACTGGGAGGGGGGGTGGCGGGCAACAACACAAATGGGTCAAAAACGTGATTTTTATGTCAAATTTGATTTGACCTGCCTTGTTAAGGTCACATCTCTACTCAAGTGGAGTGGTCATATGGAATGTTTATCTGTAATAGAGTGACAAGCAGGTGATTGAATGTCTTGGTCACGCTTGACTGCGCCAAGAGAATGATTGCAAGCTAGTAGTGCTCAACTTCATCATTTACAAAAAAATACAAAAATGGGGTTGTGGTGAACGTGGAATGGTTCCTGGCGGTATATGACATAATCAAAACTTTTTAAGATGTCATATACCGCCGAGAACCATTCCGCGTTCACCAAAACCCTTTTTTGTGGTTAAAAACAGTGTATAACGGGAAACTCAAGTTAGATGTCAAGGACATTACGGTACGAAACCATTCCGAAACTATACAAAACATAGACTAAACGTGGAAAACAAGACAAGACAAGACAAGACAAGACAAGACGGACAAGATAGTGCATAAATAGACAGATAAATGCTTGTTAAGAAGGATTGTTTGAGAAAAAGCAACATATTTTGGGAGGATGTGCACTGAGATTCTGTTTGGATCCTAGATAATTTTACTGATGCTGCTTATTTGGTAAATAAGTTAATCTGGTCTTATATACAACTAGATTAATAGTTAATTTTTATTTCATTCTATATAAGTTGATGTTAAGTTATAATAAAATAGCTCCAAACAATGCACACCTTAACTCAATTTTTACCCTGGGGTAGGCCTAGTAAACAAAGGCAGAGATAATGAACAAAGACCCCAGGCCTAAGACGGAAATACGTCTCAGATCCTAATGGATTCAAAAAGTAACTTCATATAATAGAATGAAATTTATGAAAATAAATCGACAAATTCACCATGCTCACGTCATATTCTGCATGTTTGGATGCAATGCAGATTTGAACGTTTGATGTGTATGCCTACTTAGACACCAACGCCTTTTGAAGTTTTGACGTCATTCTCTACATACTGTTGATATGAACGTTCACACCATATTTGTCTTTGCCAACTTTTGTCTGCCTATTTCGACATCTCATGCATGCGTCTTTTACTACTTGAATGTAGATTAGAACGTTGTCTACCAAATTTGTCTGCATCCTTATTAGGCCTAATCCATATGTCTGTCTAACTTTATCTACTGATAATGTATGCCGAGTATAATTGTCTGCCAATTTATGTCTTGCCAACCTATGTCTTCCAAACAATGTCTCGCCAACCTTTGTCTACCAAACTATGTCTCGCCAACCTTTGTCTACCAAACTATGTCTACCAACCTCTGTCTACCGTATTAAGCAAACCTATATCTGTAAATTCAACTACTAATGCTTGATGTGTCAAACCCCGGGTGTCAAACTATCATCCTACGCCATATCAAAAGTCTTCAGCACACTTATGTGACTTTAAATGTCTACCCAACTATGTCTGCCTAATTATAATGTAGACTGCCTAATATATGACTTTATTACCACAAACTTACGTGTCTAATATTAGTAATAACAGGGTGGATCTACTACCACTACTACTACTACGAATGACGGAAAAAGTTTCTTTTTCTTTTATGTTTTTTTACTATAATATTTATATTTCAGGTTTATTTTCTGAACCAGAACAGGGCCCTCAACTTGTCCTGGAACTTGACAGACTTAAGATTATATTTTACGCCCAAATTTTAACATATTTCTACTTCAAACGCCCAAATTGATACGCCCAATTAATTTGGTTCCCGGTTTTCCGATACATACAGAAAAGGTACGTAGACCAAAACAATAAACGAAAACCAGCCAAGATTGTTTCACAAACTTCTCACTGGCAGAAGCAACCATGGCGGGGTACAGAAGTTATGGAATTACGAACTGTTTTTTAGCCTCAAATATCATTAATTTGCAGGCTTTCTTGTATTTCTATCTTGTGTGATCTATTCTTCTGTAGCTCAAGAAACGTCTGCTGTTCCTTGTACGGACGATTATGGCCAAGCTCAGCGATGTCAGCCGGCTTTTGTCAACGCAGCGTTCAACGTTGAAGTTATGGCCACAAATACCTGTGGCGAACGGAAAGAGATCAAGTACTGCAGACAAACCGGAGTGACAGGCGCTCAGGAAACTTGCGATTATTGCAATGCAAATGTTCCTAGTTTAGCCCATCCTGCGGAATATCTCACGGACTTTCATCAAGAAGAAGATATGACTTGGTGGCAGAGTGAAACTATGCTAGAGATGGATAGGCAGCGTGTCGACAATGTCAATCTGACCATTCATTTGGGTAAGGAGGATTTATAATATTCCCGGAGGGGGGGGGGGGGGGGCCCCCCAATATGAAAGTGACCTGCTCCTACCGGCTTTCGAAATGTAGGGGCAATAGGTGAGAAATACATTGAAAAAACCCGAAAAAAATAGGTCATATCGAGCGATTTGTTGGCAAAACTTAAGCGAAAAACAGTGTCATTCGGTGTCAGTTTTTTAATAAAATAAGCCTAATTTTGACATTTCCGAAATCGCTGATCTTCGAAAAATCGACAAATGGACAAATTAAGGAAAAAAAGGGGGTCATTCAGTGTAGGTTCTCAAAAAATGAGGGTGCCCAAAGGATGAGAGTCGCCATTAAAAAAGGTTGACTTTTAAAAAAATAGGGGGTCATTGGGTTAAAGAGCAGAGCAAAAAAAAAGGGTGTCTATCGACGTCATTTTACCACAAAAAAATTGTCATTTGCGCTTCGATCGAGAAAAATGAACTTGTTTGTTTATATTATTACTAAACTTCAAAACTACTAACTATCATACTTACACATGCGCAATTGCAATTTCACTGGTTACTGCACATAACAAGATGGAGACTCACAGGTTGGAATTCGCGGAAAATGTCATCAATTTAAACCTCGATTGATGCGGGTTTTGTATTTTTTTATTTATGAAAAAGCTCTTTCGGGTATTTTGACAGAACACTTTAAATGAACTGAATTCTAAATTTTTCATTCAAAATATTACTTGAAAATGGATTGATTTGACCCCTCTAATTCGGACAATTTACCTCGGTAGATCGACCGGTGACGGTGTAAGTAATAGCTTAATAGTTAAATTACGGGGAATGAGTGCCAGCAGCCAGCGCAGCAGGAAATTGGTCATCAATGCACTAAAACAGTGCTGCACTAAAACATTGGTATGGGATATCGTATCGGCAAGGTGACAGATTTTAAACATCAGCATATCGTATCGGAAAGGAAATGGAGACTTCGGTTCAAGCTTAACATGTACAGCACTATGTCTGTGTGTCAATTGATGTCATTTCTACCAGTGAAGATTCTATTGAAAAGGTTCAGAACACAGAAAGCAACATACTTTGGCATGAACTTCGTTAGAATTAGATGAAAAATTATGTTATTGTTATTGACTCTTGTACATACCGCAATGGTGCGCGGCGAAGCTAAAGATATTAATTGTCCGGTTCATTGCCATGATTGAAGAGCAGTGTGCACATGGAAAGATGATATAGCGAAGCCTCGCTTTGGCCAGGGCGGCCGTTAGAAATTAGGGGCCCAGGGACAAACCTTAGCCACCGGCCCCTTTCTAAAAATTGGGTGTGCTTTGGGTAGATGAAAAGTACACATCATAAACAAAAAATGGGGTCATCCAGGTTTGTAGATTTCAAAATAGGGGTCTTTGAGGTAAAACCATGTACTCAATCAAAAGTCATTTTCAAGTTCTAATGCTAAAAAATTACAAAAATGTTGAAAACTTGCACGTAGCCTGCGAAAATGAGGAAAATAGGCATTCAAATTGCCTTGAAACGTCAAATTAGCGAAAAGAATTGGTACCCGTACTGAGTAGTGATGAAAAAAGGGAGTCGAGAGTATTTGACCAATTTAAAAAGGGGGTCATTGAGTATTTTCACTTTTTTTCCATCGTTCCTATTATTAACCATTATAATGGAATTGCTCCGTGGTCCTATAGGCCTACTTACTGAATGATCGTTCTGCTGGGATCGTTCAGCCGATGTACATAACTGTTGCAGGAATAGAAGATTCGAAGAGCGGTACATACGTTGAAGAGCAGCAGGCCTACATATACGTTGCCGAAAAGTTTTCAACTTATATCTTATGACTTTGATCCTTAAATTTTATGTTTAGAATAATTCTTCAATCAAATATTGTTATTTTAGAAATAAGACTTGTCCTTCTTTTCCTTCTTCCTCCCTTTTCTTCTTTTTCCATTTTTTACACATTTTACGGGCCCCAAGACCCCGGGCCCTGGGACAAATGTCCCCTTTGCCCACCCCCTTCTTGGCAGGCCTGGCTTTGGCCCAGCTAATTCAGGGATTTAAGTATCTAGAATTTTTTACGAGTCCAGTGAATAGGGAGTTTCCCATCCCAAATTGTATGTATTTCAACCCGTTTCAGCTGTTTTTGCCTTTATTTCCAAATTCAGATGTATCCGAATTGTGAGTTCCGCCGAACTGTATGTTATTACTGCGTAAAATTGATTATGGTTACGGTACCATATAATTAGACACATTTTCACATAATGGATGTTCAAAACAGAACACAAACTCTGCTGTGGAATTATGGGTTATGAGATTATGAGCAATATTTTGGCACCAAATTAAAATCACTAAAAGTTTGAAAAAAAGAAAGTTGAAGCACGGACCATGCACCTAAAATCAAAGAATTGTGACTATCCCTGAAACCATTTCCATGCTTGAATTGTTCATTGCATGTACATAACCACTCTTTCATGCATATTCTCAGGAATTTTGACAACATTCCTATGCAGTATCATACTTGCCAACTGTCCCTCTTTTGGATGGACATCCCTCTTTTGACCTAAACTACATGCCGTAAAACGCTATGATTTTAGTAAGTGTCCCTCTTTTTGCAAATATCTCTACATAGTTATAAATGTATAGGAAATTCAGAAATGTCCCTCTTTTTAAACATTTTCTCTCATTTGTCCCTGTTTCTGAAATTAGAATGTTGGCAAGTATGCAGTATACACAATGTAAGCTTTTACAAGTCAGTCACTGACGATAGGAAAACACGGTAATCAAGATTAATGTAACTTTTATCAAAATTCAAATAGCATTTTATTTAGATAGATAGTCTGCCTATCACTGACATGTGTAATTACCTGCCTTATCCTGTCTCCATCCAACAAAATCTACCAATCAAAAATCAAGAAATTTGCCTAAATCTGAATGTTTCATATACCGTATTGTTCCTAATAATCGCCCACTGGGCGGCAATATTTCATGAGGGGTGGGCGATTATCAGAGACCACTTTTTAACATCAAAATTTGCACAAAATCGCTAAGAAAGCTTTAATTAGCAATTACGGCAACTTACTGTTTTTCATCATTTCTGAGATCGCGACCTTATTGGTACTGTTTCCTGTTACTAGCGATTGTTGGTTGAAGCTTAATGATACACGTAAATGCTACAAAATTGAATGTTTTTTAACACTTCTCTTTGAAAATTTTTGAGGTGGGCGTTTATTATAATTAATAGAGAATGGACGATTAATAGAAACAATACAGGATGGAGTTTCAATGTTCACTATCTTGCTGCTAGAACAGGCTCCACTTGAAGGTTTGTCAAAGCTGGACATTGGTTTAGGATTTGAGAGGTTGGTTGGTGTTCAAATCTCAGGGAAAAAAAAGAATTATTCATGCATTTATTTTACAGGAGGTAGCTTTTAAGTGCTTGGGAAATGGGTTTTTAAAGATCTTTGCGCAGTCGACGCATATCTTAAACCCATCTCTATTCAACAAAATACAACTAGCAAAATTCAAGAAATATTTTTAAACTTTAGTCTGTTTTATTAACCAGAAGGTAGCTTTTAAGCGCTTAGGCCTACATGGTAGACATGTTTTACCATCTGTATTCAACAAAATCCAGCGATCGAAAATCAAGAAATTAGCGAAAGTCCAAATAGGCCTACATCATTACTTTCATACATGAAGACAGGAGAAATAAGACAAGAGAAATATGAGCGTGAATACTGGTTCTCATGGCTTGCCATAGCTGAACGTTGGATCGGGATAAGAGGTTAGGAGTTTGAAGCCCAGGGGAAAACATTTGACGTCCACAGTAAAAAAAACAGCAATAGTTTTTAGATAGATCTATGTGTTTTTAGAAAAAGGCAAATTTGGTGCACAAATCTTCATTTAGTTGGATAAAACACAGTTTCCACTGACAAAATCATATAAATGGAGAGCATTTGTAGCTCAGCTTCCTGTAGTTATACCACCTTCAAGTCATCCACACTAATGCAAGCAGGATAGGAACATAAGTAGGCCTACAGTATATACAATGAAACACATTCTTATGTATTGATTTGTGCTTTAAGGTAGCTTGAACGGCTATTTACACATGTCAGAAAATTAGGTATAAAGTGAATAGATTTTGGTAAAGGGAAACAAAACCTATTTCCATTTAAAGAAAACCCTTCAATGGTAACATTTAATATTAAAGTTTTATAATATTTGGCCAATTTCTTATGTTTTTCTTTATTTTTGAAAATTCCCTAAAAATGTTTTGAATTTTCATGTCAAGAGGGAATGTGCTATGACATTCAAATTTAGGGGCTGGTGAAGGATCACAATAGCTAAATTCTCTTGTGTGCTTTTTGCCAGAAAGTGTTTTATTATCAAGAAAAATTTGTTTTTAGCTCTTAAATTTATGCATATTTTCAAACACCTATAAAATTTTCTAGAAACACTTTAATTTTAAAATCCAACGAGAGATTGTTTCAAATTTGTTAAGCTTTCATTTGACACCTTGTTTGAAAATTGAAGCATGGGAAGTATGAATGAAAATTCTGAGAAATCTGGCTATTCAGTTAATCAAAATTTATGACAATCTGTGATCAGTTTGCCATTCAAAGAAACAAAAAATAGTTTCTTTTGTGAACCACTGCCACAGAAAAAAAAATTGTAAATAGTATTTTTTCAGAAATTTGCCAAATTTTGTGCAATTTTCATGGTGGCCAAATTTGCCATGTACAAAGTCTATGGGAAATTGCAAAATAAAAAATGGCTTAACTCAAAAACGCTTTGACGCAAAAAAAAAAAATCAAAATTTGGATTACAAGTTTTTTTCATCATTCTGCACATTCTGTGAAATTTTGAACAAATTCTGTGCAGGACACCGTAGCCGTTAGAACCACCTTAAAATCTACCAATTCTATATTAGGTTTTCCAGGGACCCAAAATAAAATCTTTTGTGTGAAGTAGCTATTTGCAAACAAGGCAAACTTTAATGTGTTTAATCACCGGATTAAATTCTGAATAGGAAATCCAAACTGACTATAAATGAATTTGCATTGGAATCAAGGTTGATTGGAATAAAAACATCACAGTTACATGCTCTTGTGAGCTGATTCCAGACTCTTGGGGTTTTGATATTGCCCGTGCTTGTTCGGATCTGAAAAAGAGGTTGGAGTTGGTCTGTGTCTGAAATGAGAATATATTCCTAAAAAGTTCTTTTACCTGTAATTCCGGAAATAACTTTTAATTTTATTGTGTGTATGGCGGCGCGTTTTGAACTGGCAGATTTTTCGGTTTAACCTTTTTTTAAAAATTATTAACTTTGAAAAGCGTCAATTTTGCTTTGAATGTAAATATTGTCTTTCATGAACCACCTACCATAGGAAAAGTATACATTTTCTGAAAGGAAATTTCACAAGGAATCTAAATATTTGCTTGTTTTTTTGGTAGTAATATAGGGGGAAAAGAAAGGGGGTTAGTTCAAATCAAACACCACTTTTTTTTGAAAAAAATATCTGACTTTAGGCCGGTAATTTTTTTTACAACAACACCCTATGGCCAAACAAACATCATTTTTGTGTTTCTTAGCTCAAGAGCTTTTCAAAAATGTATACTTTTGCTATCATACCTGCTATCGTTTTTTAGATGTGCAAGGATCTTCGTGACACGCAAAAATCGCACAATTTTGTGTTAATTTTTGTTAAAATCATACTCTTGCAATTTAAACTAGTAACCATGGTAACAGCCAGGCTTAGGTTCAACTAGTTATCAAAGTAGAATTATAGGCCTACAATGTAGATGTTTCAAACAATCACAATTGCAATGCAGTATACACTGCGTAAACATTCACCGAACAAATGCAACTGGAAAATCAACATTTTCAATTTATGATTTAACAATACATGTATTTGTTTGATCACACACAATTGAGTCATTCCATTATCTAATATTGTTTATTATCTTCCAAAAGATGTAAAACATATACAAATTAAGGGCTACAACCAATTAAAGCATTTAGTTAAGTGTTACTTGGATTTTATCATATATCAATATTTTTTACATAACGGCTCCTCCATAACGGCTCCTCGGCTCCCCAAAACAAATTTCATGCATAAATCATTATAAAGAAAGAATAGAACATGCTATCAAAAAACTTTTGGCACCACTTTATAGCACTCATCAAAAGCTTTAATTTGATGGGTGATTTATCTATGTAGGTGGTTCCCTTCACTGACAAAATTTAAAAATAGTGTGCTAAATCTTGCACAATTAGACCGGCTCCCCAAATTTGGCTCCTCAGTTCAAAACGCACGACCGTATATGAATTCAATAGAGAAGTTATTTTATCCTTTCAAACATATTGATTTCATTTAGGCCTACTCAAAATATTGCATTGTGAAAAGTAGTACTACATGTACATGTACATTTGTAGTACACTATTTGTACATGTATACATGTGCAGTATCATGAATTGCGATTATATGTGGCTGTCCATTCCGTATGAGCCCTAAATGCTAGAAACTTCATTTTGTGCTACAGGTGAAAATACATGTCAAGGAAGTAATTTGCAGAAATTGATTTTTTGACAGATTCACAAATCACAATCCTTTTGCTTAATACGGTACTACATGTACAATATACCTGCTCAAAGATTCATTTCAAGAAATTAATAGGACATATGAAATAAATCTGCATATTTTTAAGACAACATAAAATATAGGGCGTACTGATCTTTAAAAAACACATTTATCTCAGTTTTTACTCCCTGTCAAACTTTGACGGACCATAAACACTTATGGGGGGGGGGGGGCACTGTCATTGCAAGGTGGACACCATGCTCATACATGGACTTTAAAAATGGACCCTAAACGAGTATTTATCCTTCGTCCATATGATACCCTAAACAAGTATTTTGTCATCTTTTCCCAACCCTAAACAAGTATGTTCAAATCAAGTCTGAAAACATACCCTTTTCAAGTAATCCTTCAAATTAAACATAGCCTACCCTTTTCAAGTAAGCCTTCAAATTATGTTTTATTAGATGTTCTATTTTACCTATGTACCCAACATACAAATTCCTTTAGTTAAAATAAAGGAGTCAAATGAGGCTCGCTCAAGTCTGTTCCGTTTTCAATCAGAACTGATTTCTGCGGGCTTCTCAAGAGTTTTGAACAAGGCCGACTTACTGTTCTGTTGAATAATGACTCGGATACGAACGGTAGAGGAGGCGCAGTAACTTTGCCTTTTACGAAAACCTAAGCCTTGCTGGCAAGGGTTCGTCCCTTAAACTATAACATCTTATGCGCTGCGTTCAGTTACCGATGTCGTGAAAGTGAGAGCAAAAGCGCCATGTAAAGGACTGGTATAGTATTTAGTCTACTTGCTTTACCAGTCGTCAACATGGTCAAACAAAATTTCGGTAGTTGGCAGATACAACAGGGACAGCTGATTTTACTTAATACGCGTATACTTTTCAAACTTTTCTGAAATAGTTATGTCTAAAATACTACATTTTTATGGCATGTAAAATATATATACCCTTTACAAGTATCCAGTCTTGGAAAACTATACCCTTTTTTCCAGATTTTTTGCAATTTTGATACCCTTTCCGATGTACGCGCGTACATCGCCTGTTCGAGAAAAACTACCCTTTTTACTCGTTTTTGTGTACGCGCATGGTGTCCACCTTGCAATGGCAGTGGCCCCCCGGGAAGCGAGCTTCCCGTTCGCTTGTGAGGTCCATCTGGATGGACTAAGTGATCCCTGATCTTGGAGGTCTAATTTATTTAATAAAAATAAAAATAAAATCAAAGTGTAGATCTATAAAAGGTTGAAGGGACCACTTTATTTTTTTTTGATCAGGGAAAGTATTTTGATCCGCCTAAATTTTCCTTTTCCTACTCAAGAAAAAAATGAGTTATTCACAGTTGCTAATTAATATGAACTGATATCACAGTTAGCTTTTTTATTCAAACACTTCAATCCAGTAATTGGATTGCAGTTAATACTGTAATGTGTTGAATGGATTACTGTCATCGCTGCCTCAAGGAGAATCCACAATCGTTTTGCACTGCCAGGATTTGAATTGGAGCACAGATTTTCAAATATTTGAAATCTGTGATTGGAGTTAGCACTTATAAATATTCTGTCTTATTTTGCGACATTGTGCCAAAACATATAGATCTGATGAATATAAAAAGGTTGAGCAACATTTCTAAAAGGTATATCAAATGGTCAACTTCGCCTTTGTAGGGCTAGAAATTTGGCGTGAATCAGATAATCGATTCTCGTAGCATCCAGGTATTAGCAGTGCCGTACTTGCCCCCCCCCCCGGCTCAAAAAAGCGGGACGCTGGCGGTACAAATATCAAATACCAAGTGCTTTCAATTCATTTCTTACATTATACACTGTATGCATGACACGCTTTAGAAAGGGTGGGTCTAGAAAAATTCAGAGAATTTTCAGTATAACATGTAAAGGGTGGGTCTGAATTAAAAAGGGTGGGTTGCATACCCTGTTACTAGTACGGTATTGAAATTACAAATGTATGTTGAGAAAATCTGAGAATCAGAATGAGCATTAATCATAGTGATATATAAGACATTGTTGTTGCCATTAAGGCCAACATGTGTAGGCACATTTTCCACATTGCTGAGCTAGGCTTAATCAAAATTAATGAACCAAAGTGGGATGAATTCAAAAATTCAGCATCTCCATCAGTATGAAAAACATGTCAAGTTTCTAAAAAGGGTGGGTTTAGAGAATATTCAGTATGTTATTCAGGGTTTTTGGATAAAAAAGTGGGGTCAAAATAAAAAGGGTGGGGTTCAAACCCGACTGCAGTGTTTATAATATTGGATGTTGTTGGTGACATTAAAAATACTGCCCTCTAGTGTTGAAACTTTAAAATTGCCCAGACGACAATGGCCATGCCTCCTCACAAACAGATATCCCGCCGCATTATCGGCCATTTAGTTTCAATACGTAGAAAAGTAAATCCTCAAATAAACTTGAATTCACTTTGCTATAAATGGCCAAGATTCAAAACAAATATCTTTGACTTTTCTGAAGGTTTTAGAAACATTTTTTTTGACAATACCGTATTGTTCCTAATAAACGCCCAGTCTCTATTAAACGCCCACCCCAAAAAAATTCAAAGAGAAGTGTTAAAAAACATTCAATTTTGTAGCATTTTTGTGTATCATTAAGTTTTAACCAACAATCGCTAGTAACAGGAAACGGTACCAATGAGGTCGCGATCCCGGAAATGATGAAAAATTGTCAGTACTTCCAGGTTTTCGGGGCCATATACCTGTAAGTTGCCGTAATTGCTAAGCTTACTAAGCGATTTTGTGCAAATTTTGATGTTGAAAATTGGTCTCTAATAATCACCCACCCTTCAAGAAATGTCGCGGCCCATGGGCGTTTATTAGGAACAATACGGTATTTAATATTTGACTGATTATCTAAGTTCTAACATACCAATTTTTATTATTAAAAGGAAATTGGACAAAATTGTATCTTCAGATGATTTACCAGTTGATGAAAGTTGTATCACTTGGTATTTTATTTTTGTATTTTCATGCAAGCTCTTTGTGCCAAAAAGTAGGTCAGTTTTGTAATGCATATTTACAGGGAAAATAGAGCCATCAAAAAATCACATAGCAATATAATTTCTGTCCAGTATTTGACCTAAGGATGGCCTACCATACAATGATAAATGTCAACCATGTAAATTACTACTCATAGCAAATCAGTTGTGTAATCATAAGCGAAGAAATGATACCACATGTCCAGATACTTCAATTAAGGGGTGATGTACGCTTATCGTATTAAACTGAGATGTTAACGTTACCAGAAGATG
>JXSR01S019291.1:127928-144992 GCA_000969725.1 Ophiothrix spiculata | reverse complement strand
TTCAGTCAGAGCCACTTCATTTTGCCTTTAATACCACCTTAATTCCCATCCAAAAAATTAGGGTGGGGCCCTAGGGCTTAGGGTAAGAGTTAGATTATATTTAGGGTGAATAAGGGTCGGGTCATATGTTAGGGTCAATTTTTTGATGGGACTGAAAGTAGGCCTATAGGCCTACTTTTTCAGGACAGAATTATGTGCCAGTGTTTCTCCGACAGTGGAAGAGGCATGACAAAATTCAGTGCTGTTTTTTGTTGCGACATCGACATGGTGACTTGGCAAGCATTATATACTGCTAGTCAAAAGAACGCTGAGTATAATATGCCTCTAAATATCTTTAAATTTTCATTTCATAAAAGACGGGTACAAGTTTGACAAACTTTAATTCCTTGCAACATTATTTTTTCCTATTATTGTCTACATTGTATTTATACAAAATCTAAAAAATTCTTGTAAAATACAGAGTGATAATGCAATGATTCAAAACAAAATGTTCAGTTTTAAGAATTGCAGAATCAAATTTGCAGTTGGGTACAGATACTTTAAAATAATAATAATAAAAAAGATTTATTAGCATTTGGTTATTTTAGCCTCAGTTTGAGGCCCATGGCAGGCTTTTGATGGTAAAAGCATAGGCCTAATGTTTAACATGTTTCTTCCTTTCCCCTTGTACATGTTGTATACTATAGTATTCCATGAAAAAAAGTTTCCTCTCCCCTTGTATTATAGTATGGGTGCAGAACTGGTGGTTGGGAGTGGATAAATAACTTTGAAAGAGTTAGTTAGGACCTTGAAATATGTAGTTGGACTTGGAATGACTTTGACCTAGGAAATGGGTAAACTTGACAAGCCTTGATGTATGTAGGCCTATAATAAGAACATATTACATAATTATGTTGTTATCTTAAGGGCAATATGCAGTTTTATTTTGGGAATCTCTGTGGTGTTGATGAAAATGGAAAAAGAAGTATAAAATAAAACATGGAAAATGGAATCTAACCTTTGATATTAAAAACTATACAAACTGAGATTTAAAAAGAAATAAAATGAAAATTTAAATTTAAATCTAAAATAAAAAAGAAAACAAATTTAAAATTTAAAACAAACATGAAAAAGGGGGGGGGGGGGGAAAACTTACGGAATAAGATTACCAGAGATGTAAGAAAAGCCCTGTTATAAAGTAGTAATTTTCCTGTACCATTTTACTAATTTCTTTGTTTTTTATTGTTTTCAAAACCCTGATATAACGAAATTTTGGATATAAAGAAGTAATTTGTCTGTCCCCATCAACTTCGTTATAATGAGTTTCTACTGTATTTGAGTACAGTGAGGTGTTTACAAATTATGTATGCTTGCAACTTTGGCCCTGGGTTATGAGAATATTATCACACAGTACACCAGGCCTAGTTGTACTCCAATGTAAGGACCCCCTGCCGAATCATCACTGATTCCAAATGATATAACCTTGGCAGCCAGTTCAGGTTCAAGTTATTTCTGTCTGTTATGAAATGGAGACTTCAAAATCTTTTTGCTGTTTTTTAGTACAGTTAAAGGGGCATTGGACAAGTTCAGCATCATCCCCAAACTTTTCCCCAAACATTTTGCGATTTTTGCATCATTTGAAGTAATTTGAAGTATTTGTGGTAGTAATGACAGCATGCAAAGTTTCATTGTCAAATTCAAACCCTATATATCAAAATATTTAGATATTCTCTTATTTTTAATTATCGTTGTTGACAACGATAAATACTGCCCTCTATAGTTGAATTTCTAGAATTGACCCTTTCAGGAGATTTGATGAAAATTCCAAATTTCTTTTGATTTTTCTGCAATCTATGATGTGAAAGGAATTTTTTACAATCAAATCTTTGGCTCTTTCTCATTGTATAGCATCAATAAATACGTTTAAAGATTAGCCTCGTACCCACAATTAACAAATAAAATAAAATTCAAATTTTTGACTTTTTAGAAGGGTTTTTTTTTTAATCAAAAATTTCGCGATATCTGGTAATTGACTGTTATTTTCTAACATAGGATGTGTAAATCATCTACAAACAAAATTTCCAACATTTTTTCCAGTGCCCATTTAAAGAACACTGTGTATTTAAGGATTTGAATATGGAACTGCCAGCCATTCAAGATCGAGTTAGGTCTGTTACCAAAATCTGCCTATCCAACATCACCCAAAAGACGTATACCGGATAGGCCTATGTATCCTTCTTGTTGCGAACAAGGTGCACTTTAAGATTGAATACTTCTTTCAACCTCTCGCATCATTATTTAATGCAATCTAATGGTTGTGAGCTAGCTAAGTTAAAGAAATTCGCAAGACGGGTTGTATTGGCCCAATCCACGACACCTTTAATTAAATCACTAGGCATTGGAACAATAGTTGAAAGCGGACCTACGTCATATGCAACACAATGATTAAACTCGCATCCCAGAAAACGTGGGCCATTTTTTGAAAGAAGATTGCCGTTGTGACCTGCGTCCATAAAAAGCTTGAACTCTGTGCAAACCACTGAGATGTGAACATTCTGGCTGCAACCCACTGAATACAATCTAAATATTTCACATTGATGGAAAGTGGTATCTAGTAATAACTATAAATTATAAGTGTGGAAAACAGAGCCTGTCACTCAGGTATGAAGATAATGTTTGTCAGAAATTTATTTTATGGCTCTAAAAGATGTTATGTGTTGGTATGTATACATCCAGTGACTGTATATATCTGGGTCACATTGTAGGGTCAGGTCTAGGCCAAAGACTTCCTCACAGTTTTAGGAGGACATTTATGAGATTGAATTAATTGCAACATTTTCTTTATAAAAAGCTATATGATATATTGTGACGCCCAGCAGAGGAGGGTGGCTGTGAGCTGTGGCAACTATTGCATGGTTGCCGTTCTGATCGTAGACGATACCTGATTGCGTCATGTCCTAAACCGCCTCTAGTAAGCCATTGGAAACATCGTGGAAAAATGCAACTTCCGGGATCAAGTTGGATGGCTGCTAAAATTATATTCCTAATCGGTAAAAATATGATAAAATCTATAAAAAGTGGGGTTCATGCGTGAACCCCAGCGGATTTAGAGTAATACAATTATATGTTTAATTTTGTGACATCACTTTTATAATTTATTTGATCAATGTAAAAAAATGAGTTTCTGTAATATTTTAATTTCATAGTTTATGGCTCTGCCCATTGCGATACACGTAAAATGTATCCCTAAATTTGCGTTTAGAAATCCCTCGGCCTAAATCAAGTAAATTGTGTCCTATGTCGCCTGATGCCCAGGTACCAAAGGCATAGAGGGCGGTGTTTATTTCTTGGCAAATTCAACAAGCACTGGAATTTGATCAATCATGTGTCATGTAACATAATAGTGAAAACAAAAAATTGAAAAATCAGGCCATGTATCTTTAACCCTTAGACCCCACTGAATCTCTCAATATCCCATTCCACAAAGTTAAGAAATTTGCGTAAGTCCAAATATGTCATAGACCCGAGTTAGCTATGATTACAAAGTCGCTGCCGTGGCAGCGGCAGTTCAGTGGCTTGACATAGTGATAGTTGGATCAGGAAGTGGGAGGTCCCGTGTTCAAATCCACATGAAAATCTGTGATTTTTGACTGAGAGAAGTGGTCAAAAGTGTTAGGGTTAGTAAATGATGAACAAAGGCTTGCGTACAATGAGCCATACTAGTGACCAGAACTAGTGATAATACTACGCATATACTTGTGATTATTTAGATGGTCACTAGTGACTTGGCACTTAAATGGCCTGACTCTTACATCATGTCAACACCATTCATCCATCGCATCCACACCACTTCAGCTGGTCAAATTTGGCATAACCTAAAAATTCATATCGTTCAGGGACACACCATTCTATATCTTTTTGCCTTGTAAACTCAAATACTGCAAAAGTAGAAATATCCGTGAGGTTTTAATTTTCGCAAATAAAACTCGCAAAATAAGTATCAGTATCGTTCGATCAAAGTTTCTGCCAAATTAAGGACCTGTACCAAAATACATACAAGCAGAGCAGGCACGGTGAATCTGAGTGTGTAAAGTTGTTAAATTGGAAGTTTAATAATTTAGCCAACTAGATCAAGATCGATGCAGTTTTATCGCTTTGAAAAAATCTTATCATACAACATTTTGTGTGTGTGTTATTGATTTAGTAAGCGATATATGTAGTTTGCGTATACAACTGGAAGCAATAGGTCACGCCTCAACAAAGCTTCAAAACCACACGTAAGCAGCATACCTATGTCCAGATCCCCCCCCCCCCCGAGTTATTTCACATTGAATATCAGATGGTTGATCCCTAAGAATGCAAATGAAGTAGCTTATCACTCAGTTACCTGGCAAGTGTTAGATTTGTTCCAGAAAAGCATTGTTGTGACTGTCAGGTTTTGGTTCAGTTTATTTCTCTCATCATATTGATGTTGGAGGAAGCGTTTGATGAAATCATCCGAGTTGATTAGAGCTTTTGTTTGATGTTTCAAATAACAAAGATGACAACGACCAATCGAGTGTGAATCAGAGATGGCTTCTTTCAGGAAATTTCTAAAATCTGAACATTTTTGGGACATTTTTGATAAGAATTTGTGGACCCGAGTATCAGGGATGCTACTTTTCAGACTTTTGTCTGAATTCCTACTTTTTTGTCAATCTTTCTCTGTACAAAAGAATAGGCAAATTTGAAAATTTAGGGTTTTTCAGACATTTTCAGACTTTTTGAATAGTATTGAGTGCCATCCCTGGAGTATACTTAAGGTTCCATCAAAAATTTTGGATTTAGGGTTTGGGTTTGTGTTAAGGTATGTTTAGGGTTAGAGTTAGGGTCGGGCCATGGTTAGTGAGTTGGGGTGTTAAGTGTAAAGACTGTTTATCTGTAGTCAAAGTCTGACTGCAATGCTTTTACATTTTATGTGTATTGATTTAGTCATTTGAACTTGGTACAGGTTGCACGCCACAAATGGATATCCTTATTGTTTTACATGCAAATATGGTGTGTTATTTAGCCAAAAATTCACATTTATGGTATTTCAACGCCCTAAAACCTTTGATTTTCTATAAGACAAGGAAATTTTTTATCATTTAAGAAGCATTTCAGATGTGGTTGAGTTGCTTGATTTTTCGCTAGAGGGCAGCAAATTTTTACTATGTTATGAACGGCCCATTTTCTAGATCATTTTTGCGTACTCAATTTAGAGGGTAAATTACCAAATTTTTGCACATGTCTGAGATAACCTGAGATTTTTGCATCAACATTTGAGAGGAGACATCTGAGGAAAAATTCTAGTGCAAAATTAACCCACTCAACCCACATTTTGACTTGCTTTGAGATGCTTTAGAGAAACCGGTATATCATGCTATGGCGGCGCCCACTGTCTAAAAGTAGAGCTGGGCAGTACCAATTAGTGGTGTGGAATCTATATTTTTGTGATTTTAGATAAGATTTGGATCAGTTTTGAGTTACACTTGGATTTGGTCTCCAATATTTGTCATATAGACACGCACAGGATAATTGCATCTTCTCTAATAAACCCTAACTCCAATGCATCTTCAGAGAAATCATTATGTTAATAATGTAAAGTTTATTCAGACGACGGCGGTGAAGATCGTTTTCAGTGTGGCAACGGGAGTTACAATGGAGTTCGATTTCAAACTTCAATGTTTTTTTTAAAAATAGTGGTATATATAATATGAAGTAATTTAAATTTTCAGTTTGGATTTCACAAATCATGTGTTATATTTTTTCCATTTTGATAAACGACGACAGTAAATCACGGCCTGTGGAATTCAAACCCCAACCTCTGGTGTCCCTATTCAGTGGCCAGCTTTATGTCAAGTCACCATGTCGGAGTGGGGCTTGCCACAGCAACATTTACAAACTGAGGCTAATTTCTTGATTTTTGCTTGTTGGATTTGTTGGATAGAAACTGGTTAGGCCAAAAAAAAAGTTGTTGACTTGACTTGCCCTTTAGTGATGAAAATATGGGGTCGGTCGGTCGGATCTTTAATTTTTTTTTTCCAAAATGGACCAAGAAAAACTGTGTAAAATAGTTTATATAAATGTTGCTTATTTATTTATGTTTGTTTCATGCAAAAATATAACATTTTAACACTCAACCCAAATATCATGCTATTTTTACGAAATTCACTGTTGAGATAAGCAAAAGTTCACCAAAAAAAATAAATAAAAAAAGCGACCCTAATTTTGGGTCAGTCGCAAATGGCAAGTCAACAACTTTTTTTTTTTAATCAAAAAATTATACCTGGATACCAAACATGTATGTCAAATTAGTTCAACTGCTTGATGATTTTGATAACCTTTTGTTCATAGATGAGTGGTGCTATTTTCCCACGACCATACAGGATTTCAAATTGCTACGTTTTGCAGACTTGGTTTCCTCAATTTAGATAAATGTGTCTATGAAATTGACGCCATTTTGTAACCTGGTCATTTTAAATGTAATCATTATTTGCAGTCAGTGGTCAAAATAATCAACAGAATCCAAAGTTTTGGCTAAAGTGAAAGTTCATGTTGTATGTCCCAAGCTTTTTTTTATTTTATGAAATAATTTTTTTCTTTTCTCCAAATTTTGGAAAATATCATTTTATCCTTGAATAATTATATTGTGATGATTTCAATTTTAAAAATAATATTTATTGTCCTTTGGCAAGACATTTAATCTTGATTTCTTTGTCAACCTTAGTGATATTGGGAAACATTAGGCCTACTATCGAAGTGTGTGGATAGCAGAGATACCACATTTCAGAATAAATTCTGAATTCAGAATTTTTCAATTGGTTTAAGCCTAAATTCAGATTTTTATTGGTTGTTTCATGTACAAAGGTATAGGCAATTTTGGTTTCTCACATTCTTTCGAAGTATTTCAGATTTTTTGAACACCAATGAGTGGCATCTCTGGGATAGGATGTGCCCTTGGTAGTTGATGCAAAATGACTGTGATGGTGATCTAACGGCAGGGTATTAGTAGGCAATAGCACTCTTCTTGAGAATTTGTTCACAAATTTAGTGGTGCAAAACAAAAGCTGTAGGCCTATATTATTAGTAATTTAATTTTCATATCGTAGTATAAAAATCCTAAATCAGAAATCTTACTCAACTTAAGCCACAAAGACTAACAAATCAATTTCGTCTACATTTTAAAAACCAAAACAATAGGTTGTTCAAATCACCATGAATGAGATAACAAACAAGAGTTCCTTTCTTGCCCAGCGAGCAGTAAATACAAGGAGACCACTTCCTTTGCAGTTGAAGCTTTCTGTGATGCCACAGAAACAAGCCTACAATCTTGGCCAAAAAACCTTGGAACACTTACACCAATTATAAAGTAGTGAGTGCAAGAGAGTGTGAGTTTAAGTTGTTTGTTGATCAGTTCCTCCCCTCCGTCTCCCCAGACCTCCTCCCCCACCACATAATTTTGCGACTAACACATGCGAGCAACAAGTTCTTCAAGAAATATCTCTTCACACCATTCTTCACAACATTGCAGAAGGGGGCCGGGGAGGTCAAGTGTCCCAACTATTTTAGCCAAGATTGTAGTTTCATCAACCGCCTTTGCTCCAAGAAGCAACCGTAACAAAAATGTGATTGAATATACAATTTTCTAATTACTTCCAATTCTTAATTTTCCTGGGAAAGAAAAAATAAACATAGACTTGTCATTACTTTTAATTGAATAAATATTATTATTGTTATTTAGAGAAACATAAACATAAAATAACTTCTGAATAATTCATGTTAAATAAATGAATAAATAGATGAGCATGGTCCGATTGCTTAAATTTTTTTCAAACTTTTTGAGATTTTTGTATCAAAATATTGCTCATATTTTTCTCATTATAACACATATGAAATTTCACAGCTGAGTTGTGTTCCGTTTTGGATATATATATAGAAATGTATCTAATTATGGTACCCTTAATTAATTTTACACAGTAACAAGTAGGAGGCTCTGAAATACAAAATTGCCCATTAAATCCAAACAGTTTGACCGATTCAGCTGAAATCTTAAACTTAAATCTCTTGAATGGTCATCTTTGAATATGACATTGAAAACTAAATTTTGAGAAATCGAACCAAGCTCCAATAAGTCTAAAGGCATGCTCAAATTTTAAACCTTAGAATTTAATATATGGTGGCATTTCATTAGGTGGGTATGCTAAAAAGGTGGTGTTGTTACATTTTTTCGTGTGTTCTCGAACTTAATATGATGTAAATTCACTATTCCTTAGCCTATTGACTTGTTTAATGTCTCATTTAAAAGCTTACACTTTCTGCTATTTGTGGCAGTAATTTGACCTTCATGGGGTACATAATTTAGGAGAGACAATGGTTTGAACTTGACAGTACAAGGGTGGTGGTGCCTAAGGATGCGGTGCCTACGGATGCGGTAGATACCCAAATTGAGACAATATCGCCATTTTGGAAGGTTTGACACTGCTGGAACATTCACAAATGGATTCTGTGACCTCAAATACATACAGATAGTCACTAACATGGCTAAAAATTGGTATATGATTACAGTAATTGGCAAATTTATCATTTTTAGACTTTCCTCAGACCCCCTCCCCCTCGATCAGTTTTTTGGGCACCACCTTCTCATTTTTTGTCCGATTTTGACAAATTTGGTGTCAAAATTTTTAGGGGATCAAGCTGCATCAAATAAGAATTAGGACGGAATGATTTGAACATCACCATTGTCTCCCCGTGTATAGCCCGCCTCTAATTAATTGAAGGTCATCAACACCAAGACCCTAAGGGGTCTGTTTCAAGTTAAATGCATCTAAGTAACTATTAAAGTGTTTAAAACATATCCTGAAAAAATGAACTGTTTACCATTAATCATTACAATTTATGACTTGCTTTAGTAAAAACAGGCAATTTTGAGAAAAACGTGTTTGAAAATTACAGTTTGCATTGCCGTCTATGGAGTAATTAACCATTGATTAGCTCATTATGCCAAAAAAAAGGTGTTATTTTGCTAAAAAGTTACTTGAATAGAAAGAGATCAATAATATTAACATCATATCAAACAATTGTTTTTTTGACCATTTAGATCATGTAACACATTTTTGACCCACCTCATGAAATGCCACCATATATATATTTGTGCCCGAATGAAGTCGGCAAAGGTTGCTGTTGACTAGGTCACATCGAAACTTCCTTCAAAATGAAAAATTTGCTTTGTGTGCTCACTTGTAGCCAAAACCCTAACGTCTTTTGTTGTGCACGAGACTTTGCCCCGGGTTTGTTACTGTTTCGTTTGAAGTTTTTCAGAAGAAAAAAAGTCTTTTCTTGTAGTGTTTTGGTACAAATCGAAGGTCAAGGGAGCACTGTGCTTAGTCCAACTGTCAAGGCTGTGTTTTGTAGTTTTTTTGAACACCATGTATATACATTACACACTTACTTTCAAAGAATGTCATTATTTTGTTAACAATTTTGTGAAAGCCAAATAAAAGAATGTGTTTCAAATGTTTTCTGCATCCTTTTTATGCCCATTCCAGTGAAAACGAAACTTTTTGAACTTCAAGTAAAAAATCAGCTTTTTTATTCGACCACATATAGCCAGGTTTTTCAGTCATACGTTTGTTATTAGGTACTTGAAAAGTATTTTCTAATCAGAAATTGTGAAGTTTTTCTATCCTTGCATGAATGAGCACATGTTTTAATTCAAAAATGTCACAAACATTACCAAAAAGTTACACACAAATGTCACAAACGTTACCAAACAAAGCATTGCATTAAAAGAAACCCTGACGATAGAATCTCCTACCAATTTTTTGAAATGTTTTTAAATATGTTACCCATCATCTGTGAAAAGCACAAGAGCAAAATTTGCTAACATGTCATAGAATTCTTTACTTTGAAGTGATTTGGAGCAAAAAAACCATTTCCGTGCGATGTTGTCACAACCATTACCGAACGTTACATGAATGTTATTCAGTATTTTGGCAATTTAGAAAATGAAGCAAATAGTCAAAGTCTAAAATTTTTTACAACCGGGAGATATATGTGGTTACTGAAGCGATGACAAGGTAGCGTCTGTGGTTCCTTTTCCGAGAGGCGCACTCTCAATTACACAAAATTCTTTGATTTTCTGCCGATTTTGGTTGTAATTTATAATGTTTATTACTTCGTTCAGTTGATGATTTTATTACACATTTTTGAACACAAGTTTTTAAGGTTTTAAGTCCCAGGCCTTAGCCTGTTGTTTAAGTATTGTCTTATCTGTTAAAATTTTGTTTGTTAAAATATGTACATTAGTTATTAATTTCAGAACTTTTAATTGCCATTGTTAGTTGAGTAAGTTGCATTTGTGGGCTTCTCTGGCAAAGTCGCAAATTTCTAAAGTAAAAATAGGGTGAAAAAGTCAAATTTTGCTTTTGACCTAAAACACATTCATGCATAAGTGTTCACCTAGATACGGTACCTAAAGTTTTTGAAGATCAACTTTGTCGGGAAGTGCAATTATACACGGTGAATTTATTGCATGTTGCTATTATACGCTATAGCAAAGTTTCTTTGAAATCAATTTACACATATTTTTTATTGCAATATTGTATACTCAGTGGACTGCTTTGGATTTCTATCCCTAAATGCAGAATGGAGAAAGAAAGTGTTACTTATTATATTAAATCATTCAAAAACTGAGATTATAGAGAATTAAAATATGTCATAAACTCAATTTTGAAATTTCAGACTTTCCTCTCTTTTTTGCCAGAGCACCCCTCATTTTGAGAATATCCTTTTTCTTTAAAATTTCTATTTGTAGTCCTCTGCATCAGACTAACCGAATTCTTAAAAGTGATTGAAACAATTTTTTGTGTGTATAGACATGTGTAAAGTGTTCTTTTGAAAGTTGGTGTTAAATGGACCAAGAGTTTCCGGTGTGGTGAATAGATCGTTTGAGACAAATTCGTTATTGGACAATTAGGGGATTTTACTGAAAACATTTCTTTGAATAATTGCTTGTTTTTTTGATCTTTGATATTCATGCTGGTCATATATATTCAGTATGAAAAAAACAACATTGTTTTTATTTATTTATTTATAAAATGAATTAATAAATAGATAACAGATTAATTAATTAATTTATTCATTTATCTAGTTATTTATCTAGCTAAATAATTAATTAATTTATGAATTTATGAATTTTTGAATTTATTTATTTATCTAGTTAGTTAGTTAGGAAACATACTTGTACTGTGGCTAGGCACATAATTTTAATGGCCCATCTATGGCTGGGCACATAATTTTAATGGCCCATCTATGGCTGGGCACATAATTTTAATGGCCCATCTATGGCTGGGCACATAATTTTAATGGCCCATCTATGGCTAGGCACATAATTTTAATGGCCCATCTATGGCTGGGCACATAATTTTAATGGCCCATCTATGAAGTATCTAATATTTTGTGTAAAATTTATGGCATTATTATCCTGGAGAAGTGAAAATTTGAAACAAATTGATATCAAAAGAAAAATGTTTAGTTTTAAAGTTGTACATGCAATCCAAATATCAACATACCAACTGGTAAGGCCTTGGTACTTTTGGCCCGAACCACAATCGAAACGGTCACCACTCAAAGGTTAAGTGGATACACTCAAACTATGGGTACTGGGAATTACATAACCATTTCATAGTATACCATCATTATAATAGCCTTCAGACAGGATCGTGAAATACAACAAAATGACTGACCAGATTACCTCAGATAGTATCAGTATGATAAAGGAAACATGGACCTTCTATAACCTTCTTTCAAAAACTTCCTTTATCGATAATCAAGCTGTTGTGAACTGCAGTGTTTTGATTGAAAATAGTAACGAATCTATAGATTGGTAATCCAGAGGAAATTACCTAGTTTTTGTGTGGATAACTTTTGGGGAAACCACTGAGGTTTTATCTATTCATTGTTCCAGATTGAGTGGGTTTATTAAGGATTTGTCCTTAGTTGTAGTGTTTGGAGATGTAACGTTATGGTACAGTAACAGACCGCATCACGAGCACCATACAAATGAACAACAACATCAAAGTTGCAATATTCTTCTTCGTCGTTACATGGCGACAGACAGTTACAGACTATTAAAGCAAAGATTGTAATACTGTTGTAATCGTAAACAGGGTGTATATAATTTGCATTTGGTCAACCGAACTTAGATGGGTTACAAGTTTTCGCAAATGTGGTACCAGTTATAAATGTGATAAAGTTCAACTTCAATAAACCAAAGGAGAACAATTCAAACTGAAAAATTTCTGTCAACTAAATATTGGCCAGAAAACTCAATTTTGTTTTCCTCAAATACAATTAAACTGATGAAAAATTCGTATGCTAGATGTACATTAATTCCAAGTAACTTTTGGTTGAGTGAGCCTAACCCTGAGATTAACATTAACATGCAAAAAAGTTGTTCAAAAAAAGTTGTTCATGTTCGGGTAACCCGTGGACAGCTTTTTTACCTAGGTAGTGAACTCACAGGCGGGTACTCGAAAATGCCATGCTTAATTTAAAAACAAAATTTTCATTTGACATTAGGTAAGCTAGATCTTGATTTTAAAAACAAAATTTCCATTTGACATTAGGTAAGCTAGTTCTATCGTATGTGTTAGCGTTTAACATTCTCCAACCAGATGATTCTTGTATCACTCAAATGTCGCTGCCAGAAGGACAGACTCATAGCTCAAAATAGCTAGTGCCATTTAGGATCTGATGAATGACTCAGCCATGGAGGCTTAAAAGTCATAACAGAGAACATAAATGACAACAGTATGACGGCAACATGAACGGGAACAGGATTCGATCAATTCTGGCTTGCTTTTCTTTTTGAAGAATGAAGATTGAGTTCAGTTGAAATATTAATAAATTCAACTTCAAACTTGCATCTAATAACCCTAACGGACCCCAGTACTAAAAAGTACTATCAGATCAAATCAAGAAAATAGTCCCAAGTCCAATAACGTCATAGACAGGAGATATGTAGGCACTGAATCGCTGCCAGACAGGGCCTGCCCCCTGGCTTGGTAATGCTTGACTTTGGATTGGGATGCTAGAGGTCCCGGGTTATTTTTATGTATATATATTTTTATTTTTTATGAATGAATTTCCAAGAAGATAGGTTTTATAAAATAAACGCCAGTGTTAGGGTTAAAACAATGTCATACATTACATTTAAGCTTCCCCGGTTGAAGCGATCTGATTGTAATGATTCCTTGAAAGCAGCGGTAATATAGGTAGTGATTTTTAGTACTAATAGTAAATGGACTTCATTAGTTGCATACATGAATACACTGGGCATAGGTCTTATGTGTTAGCGTTTAACATTCTCAAACCAGATGATTCTTGTATCACTCAAATTGCCGCTGCCAATAGGCTCATAGACTCATAGCTCAAAATAGCTAGTGCCATTTAGGATCTGATGAATGAGTCAGTCATGGAGGCTTAAAAATCATAACAGAGAACATAATGACAACAGTATGACGGCAACATGAACGGGAACAGGATTTGATCAATTCTGGCTTGCTTTTCTTTTGATGAATGAAGACTAGGTTTAGTTGGTTGAAATATTAGGGTCGGATTTGGGTTTAAGATATAAATGTTGTTGCTATTCCAAATGATTTTGAGTTTACTGTTAACTTCTTTTCTATAAAGAAATCACTCATTTCTAGATACATATGTATGGGATGGAAGGAACATTTTTTTTTAATGTAGACTCCCCAGATCTGAAACTTGGTCCTCTCAAACACATGCACACCTGTCCAGCAAGGCAGTAGTGTGTGTAATAGTACTAACTACAGATGAAATATGTTAAAATATTGGCAGCCATAGACAGGGCCATACAAAGGCATGTAAGCCAAGGGGGGGGGGCAAACACATTTACCGTCCCGAAATTCATGTTTCGTCCCGATGTATATACGTCAATTTTGTCATGCGCGTGTAGCGCGCGAAAATTTTGCTATTTTTTAGCCAAAATCGATATAAAACCTTGATATTTGTGCTAAAATTGGCTTATTTTGCCTAAAAATTTGCGGGACAGTAATATTGGGACAGTAAAAGTAGTAAGATATTTTTGAAATTTGTCCCGCCAGTGTCCCGATTATTCGAGCCAGGGGGGGCGAGTGCCCCCCCCTGGCCCCCGCCTCGTATGGTCCTGGCCATAGACCCTTTAGAACATTCTGCAGGAACATGGTCCATGGTTCCATAAGCATCCTCGGTTGAAAAGTTTGTGTGTCCGTGGTTAACATAAGTGCTTGAAAAACGCACAACACCAATGTCTACAGAGCACCCTTTGCCCTTGAATTTACAGATCATCCCACTTGGAATGGTTGAGCATTTTTTCCAATCAGAAAATTGTGTTGTTTTTGGCATGGTTTGAAGATCTTTCAAGCTTTGTCAGTTTTAATTGAATGTTGTTGGTCCTTGCTCCCATGTTCGTTAGAATATAACTTGTTTGCATGCGAGTTCTCTTGACCTGATTGCTCTAGGATTTCTGTAACATCAAAGCAATGTTTTGAATATCAAAGGCGACATAATGATGTAAACAAGGCCTTGATCATCTGTAAGACCGTGTCTACATGTGAACATGAGCTGAAGTCATTCATCATCCGTAAAGAATCTTGATAACATTTTCATATCAGGAATTCTACACAGAGTCTATGTCAGAAATGCCTTACACTTTGGAAGGCTTCTTGCATGCCTATACTTTGATCAACACTAAATAGGCGGGACTTTTCTTCATCCGCAAGTAAACATAATCCTAGTTACACGCGCGCCGTAGATATTGATGCGAGAGTCACACGTGCATCGCGCGCTGCGTCTTCTGCAGTTGTGCTGTGTCCTGCTACGCATGCGCTTATCTGTATCAATTCACGATGTGAAGAGGGCCACCTATTTGGTGTTGATCAAAGTATAATCATTACCTTACACGGTAATAGTCATTTATTTTCAAATTAATTCAAGCATGTTCTGTTATTGTTCACTTCAACCTTTTTAAAAGATATCGGGCAGTTGATGTTGATGACCTGTGAGTGTAAAAATTGTCTCCCTTGATTGGAAAACATTGCCTATTAAAATTTTAGTAGGAACTTCCCCCTTTGAACTCTGCTTAGATGTCATATTATGACAGTATATGAGTTGACAAGACTGTTGTTTGACAGTATCCCAGATACCTTTGCTTTATACCCAGGATTGGTCAATTCAAGGGACTCTACATCCCCATGAAATTTTGTTTTCCACAAACAAACAAACAAACAAGCAAAAAAAACCCATAGATTGTACATTATAGACATACACTCCCGGTCTTAAGTGTTTGCGCATGCTTAAATACGGGCAAAAACCTAATTATTGTATCAAAAGATCCAAGGCCCTTAAAAAATTCATGTTTTTTATAGGTGCTACATGTATCCAATATAAATAATCCATGTTTCCTCGACTCTGATATTCGATGTTTTATTACCATAAAAATGGCGGATTTCCCGGACCATATACAAATACACCACACACAGCTTTTTGATATACATACCTATAAATTCAATGCTCATTATCATCTTGTAATCGTAACGAAAATTTTCAGGTTATAAGTTTTCCAACAAATGTCCAGTTATGTATTTACACTCTGTGTTTGAATGTGTACAGTGTGTCCCAGAATGAAGTTATCAAGATTTTAATGCCCCATAATTCAAAAACCAAAATATTCCAGACACTGAAAGTTAGTGACAATCATGCCTAATGTCTCTACTTGCTGTGGTGCAAAAATAAAGAAAATCCATGCAATAATTAGCTAGTAGTGAGCGTTTGAAGCTCCAAAGGGCTTTGGACACTTTTCCCAGTTTGGAGGGATCGTAAAAATCCAGCGGAAATTTGCAGGGGAAGTATGCGAGAGGATATCATCTTTACCAACATTTCTGTTTTGCTTCGCATGATGCTTCTCCTTGATGATGCCTTGCAAGTCTCAATAAAGGTACAGTAGAATGTAAATTCGGCTTCTACCTTGGCGTCCACACGCTAATTTTTTGCAGTTCCTTCTGTCATCCGATACCATCAGCTTTTTATTTTCTGACATTTGTAAGATGGAATACTTGTGTGATGGGGATATCTGGCTCCTGGTAATGTTAAATAAATCTTTCCATTGTTTCAATGATACCTGCACTTTCCAGGTATTGGTCAATCATGATACTCTTTTCTCCATTGACAAATGAGGTGTCATGTTTGCTTTTAATTACCATATTCCTACAACCATTGCTATCAGGGTACCAGTCCTTTAGCGTACTTTCAAATTACCCGCTCAATGATTTTCCTAAACGATTACCTATTAAATAAAATATTAAATGATTTTGCAGATGAAAAGAGACCAGATTTAGGTTAATATAATCTTGAAAACCAAGACACTTATAATGGGACAAATATTATCATGACTATGTCTGTAAAGATGACGTTCTTGTTGCATGGTAATGCTGCAAATCTCCGTTGAATTTTTTCAACTTTACCTAAACTGGGAAAAGTGTCCAAACCCCTTTGGAGCTTCAAATGCTCATTTCTAGAAAAGTATTGCACGAATTTGCTTTATTTTTGCACCACACTAAGTCAAGACTTCAGGCATGATTGTCATAAAGTTTTATTGTCTGAAACTATTTGGTTTTTGAACTGTGTGGCGTTGAAATCTTGATAACTTCATTCTGGGACACACTGTAGAAGAAAGTATGTAACAGTATATGTAGTACGCCATATTTTAAATGCAGTGAATGCAATTCCTGTTGAGTTCTTTAGATCTATATGTAAAATATAAAATCCGAAAAAAATGACGCAATGATGAACAGTTCTCAAGATATGGCTGGTTAAAGGTTTTGACCGGGAGTGTACCATATGTGACCGTCCAGCCCAAACCAGCAGTAAATGCCACCTCTTGTCATTTTCACTTTTTTAATTATTTGCAAAGACCATGTATTAAAATGACACCTTAATGAACTTCACACGATTTCCAGAAGTCAAGTTATGGTCCGTCAAAGTTTGTCAGGGAGTAAAACG
>JXSR01S019291.1:105744-118232 GCA_000969725.1 Ophiothrix spiculata | reverse complement strand
TCAGAAAGAGATTGAATTGGAAGAGTGAATACGGTATCACATTTTCCAATATTTGTGACCATTTTGACTAACAATCTCTTTAACACTTTCAATCCCGAGTTTCATTATAGGTGTAATTAGCCCATACTGATTTTACATATTTTTATTACAAATTGGAACGCCTGAGTGTTCTCTCGTAAGTTCCTTTGGAAAAGCTCAAGCGTTCTATCGGATCGAAAGGGTTAATAATTTTGGCATAAATATTACATGTTGTTACAACAAAAATTATTAACTTTCTTGTGACATCATTGACAGGGAAAAGGGGGAAAAACCTAAGCACTTTCAACTCAGTTTAGCCATCAAATCAGAAAAAATACGTAAAAAAGTCAACTTTCCTCTTTTTGCTAACACAGAATTAATTTTGCTTCTCTCTCTGCGCAGGTGCAAATGCAATGGGCATGCTAGCGAATGCGTACCTTACACCGGAACGGATCGATCACAAAGACTTCAGTGTAATTGTCAACATAACACTATGGGCCAGGATTGCTCCGAGTGTCTACCAGGATTTAATGATAGGCCATGGAGGAGAGGAACCGGCAACGAAGCTAACGGATGCATCGGTAAGTTTTATTTCATTTCTTTCAGGGCTTAGAAAGTTGATGAGAATCGTCATGCAGTCTTGAAATTTTAAAGGGCAATTCTTGTAGTGCGTGTAAAGACTGTGTATCAAGCGATGCCATAGCGATGAAATCGCTGGACTCTGAACACACCCACCATCTTTGAATTTTTTAAATTGTCATTTTAATTGTATTAAGACATTTACTGAATTTATCTGTTGATACAAAAGTATTCTGAAGTGTTTTGACATATTTACTACAAAATAATCCATGGAGCTTAACAATTTGTGAACCATAATCACTGCATAAAATGTAGCATAGAGCAATCTTTGAAACAATGTATTATTGGGTACAATAGAATGCCCTCAAATTGACCTGCCAGGAAATATATGTCTTGATTTTCACCATACAAAAGTTAACACAAGTTTGGGTAACATGGCTTTCAAGATAACCCTTGATTACTTGCTCATCAATCTATAGTTTGATCGATACAGAATTGGCAATAATTTTATAAGGATGCTTGTAGAAATCATCAATCTAACAGAGACTGAGCCCCATATAGAAAGAGAATCATTGGCTGAAATTGCTACACCTCCTTGACGAGGAGCCTGCCGTCGTCTGCGCAGTCAACAATGAATCCAAACATCAATGGAGTAACTTAGAGGAACTCTGTAAATAGTGCCAATTTAGTTTAGAAGTGATTGTAGGACAGGTGTAACATTGCCCAGCTTTTTGAGATTTTGACAGGTGCACTTATCCATGTCACTTCAGGATGGGGAATATGTAGCCATTTTTAGGACACCTTTGTTTTGGGAAGTTCCTAGTTTTGTACTGGATTTTGTATTAGGCCAAAAATAAAAATTGTTTGGTTGCCCTCCACAGCTTTTTCAGAGTGGGTTGGTCGGTCGTTTTTTTTATATATTTCTTTTAACACTCTTCCAAGGACTGCTAGGTCGATCCGCCATTCCAGCCTTCACAACTTCCCCAGCAACATCCAAATCAAAACAATCAAATACTTCTGGTAATGATTTGGGACATCCTAAACATTTTGAGGGTTGAATATTAAAAAAAGCAAATTAAAAATATAACAATTTTTTGGTAGTTTTCGGTAAGTGTTGCATATTTTTTTTTTTGGGAAAACATTTTCAATAAAAAAAAAGTTGGGTCGGGCTGAAAAATAAGGTCAGTCGGTGGCGGGCAACCAAACAATTTATTTTGGGCCTTATGTTCACTGCTGAGACACACATGTGACCCGCCATATCGAAAGGTACCTTAAGGTCGGCATAGTGAATTGCGTGAAACGGGCCATTGTAACTGAGCAAAAAAAATGATGTCCAAGGTCGAATTTCTAATTTCATCAGAAACGTTACCTTGTGTATTCTATCCTATTAATCAGGCTCCAACATCGAAAAGATAAGAAAACCAACATCGAAAAATGTGTTAAAACATCTTTCCTATGTTCATTCAAGTTTTACTATGTACAAAAAATTGAAATCGATTTCCTCAGAACTATAGTTTACCGATAAGCCGATGCCTTTTACCAATTTGGATGTAACTTTGCAACCGAACATCCAATAACCAAAAGCAAGATGTCATTTTAAAGCTGAAATCTCAGCTTTTAGATGAGACCAAAATATCAATTTTGATTTTGGGACCTTTTGATATGACAGGTCACATATAATTAGGTTAATGCTTGGATCAATGAAGCATTGCTTTAACATGCACATAGTAGTAGGCCTATATTTTGAATGTACCTGTAGGCTCTAGGCTGTATGTACAAAAAATTCTTTGGTTTACTTTACTGGTAACCTTGTTTAGAGTCTGTAGGGTTTACAGACACTTGTCTTTGAATAACAATGTCCACCTACACTGTATTAGATCATTTCTGTAGTTCAATGGGCAAAGGTTCACTTTGGCATTGAACATGTTATTTTATCCAAGTAAAAAGTAATGTTTGACATCCTGACACTATAGGAGGTTATTTAATTCACAATTTAATAAAGTTAAGATTTGCTGAAATAAATAACTGTAAGGCCAAGTTGTTCGAAAATTTCGGTAAAGTCTGCAATTGGTTTAATTTTGTGTGTGGGTTTAGTGTACAGTTTTGTATGTTAATTGTTATACTACAATTTAATGTATTGGAAAAATAAAAATAGTAATTATGACATTTAAATTTTAAAACCTTGATAAGTCCAACTTTACCAAAACAACTCTTTTTTGTGGTTATTAATTTCACAAATTGAAACATGTCCAGGTTTTAACAAGGTTTTAATTGGTGAGTAAGCATCATTTATTTTACTGTTGGTAGCAGTCCATATGTAGTAGGAGTTACATGCCATATGTTTTTGTGGATATTTATTTTTGCAAATTCACAATCAACAGTGAAATTTCATGTCTAGTAAAGTCCAACTTGGCAGTGAAAGTCAAACCGAAGCGGACTGAATGACAACACAATGGATCGCCAGTGAAGTGCATTCAACCCCGTAATATGCGGTTAACTTTTTGACAAATAGAGCTCAATGATACTAAACAAATAAACAAAAAGTTACAATTCCTTTTCTTCAAAACTTTTTCATGATTTCCGCTTCTGTATGGCACCGGTATTATTATCAAATTTTGTCCGGTTGAAGGGATTCGTCTCGTTAAAATGTTTTGACTTTGAGATATCCTTTCTTTGTAGTGTTAAAAATAAATAAATGTTAAGATTTGTTCCTTCAAGTTGATGATTTCCGCTTCTGTATTTATGGTACCTGAATTATTATTGAATTGTGTCCACTTGAAAAAATTTCTTTCAACAAATGTTTTGGGACAAGAATTTGTTTAAGTTTTGAAGAGAAACAAAATTTATGAATTCTTTTCCAAACATTTTTGGCTTCTGTTCATTTATGTTGAAAGCCATAGATTAAAATTTTATGGAAAAATCAAAACTACTGTCGCAAGTAAATCTCAATTAAAATGATTCTACACCTATGTTGAGAGTTCTTTTAAAACATCGAGTCATTTTGGTGTTAAAAGATCTATGAATGTTAACAGGACCAGTGGTCGAAATAGGAAATAAAATTTACATGCACAAATGAGACAATTCATCAAAAATGGGCTGAAGAACACAAAAAATTGCATGCAAAACCCAAATTCACATGCACAGAGCAAATTTTACATGCATTTGTACACTGAACAGGACTCTCATTTGAATATTATGACTTTCAGATGTCTTTCTTTTTAACATTAGAGTAACATGAAAAATTGAAATTCTTTTTTCCCCGCCAGGAGATTAATTTGATCCAAAATTTTTAAGCAAATTGACATTTTGTCAATATTTTGCCAACTCTTACACTTAGTGCACTTCTCCATATTGGCTTCAAATATTACTTATCAAAAAGATTAACATTGCAGCTCTCAGCATCTTCTAGCAGAGACCTATGTCAAATGCAAACATTTTCAAGTCAATTGATTTGAAAACTGTCTCCTTAGAATTGTGAATGAATGATTGGTTCCTCCTGGGTTTGAACCTTGGCCCTCTTCTTCTCAATCTTGGGCTACCACTTCCAGCAGCAAGCCATTTCCTGATCACACCGTATTCTGGTCTATGACGTATTTGGGTTTGTAATTAATTTTCTGGAATCAGGAAATTGTGAGATGATATTGGTTAATTACTTTATTGATTTTACAACTTTTGGGATTAGAGTAGCACAGGGCATTGTGGCTCAAAGTTAACTGTTAGGTAGAAATGGGGAGATCTGGTTGTTTGAAAAATGCAAAGTTTTTGTCTTTATAACTTCAGAAATACTTCTTACATTATTGAAAATTTGGAGTAAAAGTTTTGTTTTCTTGGACCTGTTTTGCAAAGAATTATGACTGAAATTCTATAAAACAGGTATGAAAAGGACCATGTTGTACAGGCACCATGCTTTTATTTATTCTTGACATAAACCATTTCATGTTTATTTTAATCATAAAGAAACAGTATGATTGAAAGCTACTTTTGTGAAGACATTCCTTAAATGTTTTGATTACTTGAGGAAATTTTGTGATTATGATTTGTCTATTCCTCTAGAGAGAAATTCAAAGTTTCTGATTTTGTGTGAACATGTGTGGTCTAGTGTTACCGTGCAGGACTCAAAACCAAGCAAGTTCTGGCCCAACTATGGTTGATGTTATGGGCATGAATCATGGTCTTGATTTCTGCGTAAACCTAAGCACATTGAGGAGCTGTGGTGGAAGATTCCAAATATTAAATGCTGGTTGGTTTGTGAAAGTTGGTACGGTGTTGCATAATAGCATGGTGATAATTTCCATATTGCTATAATAATATGTAAATTGTAATATACTATGGATCAGCTTATCAATATATCAGTTAACGTTTTCATGGTGATGGAGTCAACAAAGACCAAATCCTGGGACTGAAAGTAGAATGCCTAAATTGCCTAGTGTCATTGCTAACTGGGAATATTTTCTGTTGCGTGAAAGTGTGGCATTCTGAAGTATGTTTTAATGTTATCCGGTAATGATGACCAAATTTAAATCATTTAGGGGAAAGCGGAATATCTAAATTGCCCGTGTCATTACTAACTGGGAATATTTTCTGTTGCGTGAAAGTGTGGCATTCTGAAGTATGTTTTAATGTTATCAGGTAATGATGACCAAATCAAATCATTTAGGGGAAAGCGGAATGTCTAAATTGCTTGTGTCATTACCGTATGGAACATGTTTGCCGTTTACGTGAATGAATGTATGCCTTCAAGGTGTCTGCTACTGACATTCCTATTGTATGACTTTGATCTAGTTCAGGCCAGGGGGGGGGGGTACCTAGTACAAACGTGATTATGGGGATGTGCCGCAAACTTGGGTAGCAAAATCAGGCTGTCTGGTATTTAAATGGACCCTTTTTCTTTGCAAAATGTGGTATTTTGATGGGTCTGTTTTCCAAAATGTTGTAAAATTTGCACCAAAATGGCGCAATTTTTGGATTTTTTTCTAAATTTCAAACAAAAATCAGAAAAATTTCGTAAAATTAGCGTTAATTTTCGGGGAAAATTTCATTTTTTGTATAAACTCGACTCAAAATTTTGGGAATTTGGTATATGGATGGGTCCCTTTTTCTTAAATATTGGTATATACATGGGTGGTACTTCAAATTTCCCAGCGGCACACCCCTACCAAAACCAAAATTGAGTACCCTCCCCTCCCGGAGTTCAGGCCATGCTTGCCATACTGCTATCAGTAACTTGTATGCTATGATAAATGTAGGCCTATAACCCGAACTGAATACAGAGATAAAATGTTTAGGCCATCTCATGAAAACAGGAAAGGTCTAAAAAAGGGGTTGAACCGTTCAGATGACTTTTGATGAAGCACGTCAAAATAAAAAAAATATGAGCAAAGAAGGATGCCCACACTGCTCCATTTCACTTTTCCAACTGAGGTTCTTCTGAATGGACTAATATTACATCAGATTATCCTGGAAAAATATATGGACGATCAGGTATACGTTGTAGGCCTATTCATTTCATTCTTACTTAATGTTCTAAAAATTATCCTCAAAAAGAGGACCAATAGTAAATAATTATTGGTTCAAAAGAATTGCAAGCTGTAGACATTGACTAAGTGCAAACTCCCTCTTTGCTTTGGTTTTTAAGGGGTGTACAATTAGACTTCCCGGGGGTGGGGGAAGTTTTTTTTAAACAAAATTAACCCTCACAGGCAGAAGAAATACAATTTCTCCCTGAACATGGAATAGGCAGAAAACAGTAAATTCCATAAAAAAAATTGTTCCCCGAATGGGGCGCAAAAAATAAATCACCCCGAACCCAACTTCCTGCTCCCCCTGGAAATCTAATGGTGCGCCCCTTAGTGGTACTGTTTATATGAATGCAAAACCTTCCATTGTTATTTAGTGGTGTGTTACTGTTTATATTTGCCTCAGGTTTTGGAAGCCAAATTTGAAGTTCAAAATAATGTATGACTCATTGCTGAGTTTGTGGTTTGACTAGAAACAAATCTTTCTGTCACCAGTCAAGTGTTCTGTCAGTCAGCAACATGAAAATATGGCAGTTTTAGATGAACTCTCATCAGGGTATGAGAATGAAAGTGCTCTCCTCAGCAGTGTGTAAAGTACATATTTTTTCTTCACTATAAGGATGATAATAATATGAGATTTCAGGCGGCGGCGGCCGCGGTTAAGTAGAAGCTAGTAAATTTAGGGCTAGGGATTTCCAAAACGCAAATTTAGGATATATTTTATGTGTCGTTCTATTGGCGCATTAATATTGAAAATGTTACAAAAAAATTATTTTTACCTTTATTCAAATAATAACAAAAGTGCTCCTATAGTGATACACATTATTGTATTATTGTAAATCTGATGGGGTTCACGCGTGAACCCCACTCGTAGCAAAAGAATTTTAAGTTTATTTGATGCACTATTTTAACATAATTGAAATTACACGCGCGACACCGTGGAAGGTTTTCACGATCAAATATAGCAGTAAAGAGGCATATCCACCGTCGTCTGTGAGATTTTGACTCTAAAGTCCAAGCACCCCCTTCATTGTGCATGTAAATGTGCACTATATGTGAGCATGTGTAAAACTTAACCACATTTATGTTGGTTTCACCGCTGAGAACATTTGAAATTAGCAATGTCCATTGGTGGACTGTGTAAGAATAACATTCAAGAAACATAAAGGCCCATATTCCATAAAGATGTTTAGCTAAACCATTGTTTAACTGAGCATCAACTGTCCAGGAATGATACGCATCATTGCAGCTTTCAAACAGAACAGTTCAATGAGTCGTGCTGTTGACGAGAAATAAAACCTTGATTTAGCTAAACACCTTTCTGGAATACGGGGCCCAAATGTCTGTGTGAAACATGCCTTGGTTTGATTACCAACTAAAACCAAAACTACTAAAGTAGCTCTGGAGAGACTGACTGACGCATACCAAAAACAATGTACCTCATCATATTGGGGTGGGGGGGTGGGGTCAGTTACTGTAAAGCACTTTCATATCGAAATGAAATAATTTCGTGATGTGAAATCCTAAGCATAATTTACATGCTGTACAAATTTATTTTTTTATATTGTAGTCGGAAAGTACATGTGCTATTTGTGCATTTTCTTCATGACAGAAATGGTGCAAATTTTGCCTATATTAAAGACAAATTTTCAAAATGAACCCCCAAATTGCAAACATTATCACAGATATTGAAAACATGAATTTAAGCAAAATTTTGAGTAGGCTATACCTTTCTGTGTCTGCCAAGAACTCTATCGGCCCCTGCAAAATTGTCTTGTCCCTACTGATTTGTCCCCTCAATTTCTGGTTATACCACTGGATCATGTCTGGAATTGTTCTGAAAATCTGGATGTATGGTACTAGTGTTCTTTATAATGTTTAAAACTCACATTAATACTCCTCATCATTAAACTCTCCATTAATCACCCTCTTTATGGAAATGAGAGTCATTGCTTAGTGTTTAATTCAAAAACAAAATTACACTAATAGCTGATGAGATGTCAATAACGTGCAGGATTTAGGCAAATTGTTCTGAAAATCTCAATGTACAGCGTTCTGTATCATGTTTAAAACTTCACACTAATACTCCCCAGTATTAAACTCTCTATTAATCAACCCTAAAATGGAATTGAGAGTCATTGTCTAGTATTTAACTCAAAACAAGCAACACTAATTGCAGATGAGATGTTAATTAAAGTGTAGGAGTTAGCAGGATGCTGGCAAATTGTTCTAGGAAGTAAGATGTGCAGTGTTATTCGTTTTGAGTCTGGAACTTTGGTGGCATAGTATGTACTTTGACACATAGCTTGTAAGCCAAACTTGTTATCTATCAAATAACATATTTCAAAAACAATGTGCCTCATCATATTGGGTAAAGAGTCTTTAAAGGGGCAATTCATGATCCAGTCTTTTCATCCTCAAGGTCACCTCTATCAAACTCTATCTGAGTTTCTTACCTTATAACAATCCTCAACTGATATATGTTAGGCAAAAACAAAAAACAAGTTTGTTTCCCGTGCGCCGCGCGCATTTCGTTTTGGCGTCATAAATTTGCGCATTTCATTTTTTTTATTTGATATTTTAGAAAACGAAAATCAAAATAGCCAATTTGATAAAAAGAATGGGGAAAATGGCAAAATTTTTACTGAAGAAGTGTTTTCTTTTCAACAAAAACTTGAAACCGGACAGGTTTCTTACTGAGAAATTCATCACCCATGCAGATTTTCAATCATAATTTGCCTTAGCACCTCTTAAAATGATACAAAAAAATGAAAACAAAATAAAATAAAAAATATATTTCGCATTTAGGTTTTTTGACCACCTAGAGGAAACGAACTTGTTTTTTTCCCCTTACGATCCCCAAACCATTCTTTCATATGTGCTTACATTTTTGAGAAAAGTGAGAAGTTTTCTAATTATTGTCGGGGCCCCCGACAGTAATACAACATAGTAGCCTATGGGGATTTTCAAAATGCTGAAAAGCTTGTAACTTGGGAATGAACGGTCGGAATCAAGTGAAATTTTCAGTATATATTTTTTGTTGTACTCTTCTTTTTATTTAACTAGAAAAGAAGCAAGGTTTTTGTCACATCAGAATCATGAATTGCACCTTTAATTAGGCTGACTGTACTGTCATTTCAAACTTAGTTCAGAATACAGAACTTCCAAGTTGTTGCTTTCAAAGGGGACAGTTGTCTTTTTTAAAATTTTGGCTGTCACCTAAGAACATCGTGTCCTTGGAAAAATATGTCCCAAAGAGAGTTGTAGCACAATGAAATGATCTTTTTAGAAAATTTTATTTACACTGGCGTGTCCAGGATTTTTCCTTGCGGGGGACTTAACGGGGCTCGGTGATTTCTGCGGGGGGCTTAGTGTCAAAACATGTCAAAATTTTGCTGATTCTACATGATTTTTGCAACTCTGCGGGGGCTTCAGCCCTCAAAGCCACCCCCTGGACACGCCACTGATTTATATCTACAATGTTGAAGATGCAAATCCTAATGTGCTGGATCTCAGGGATGGGGCAAGGTTTTCTCTGGTCATGGTGGTTCAGTTCTGTATGGGTGTGGTGGGCAAGCTGGGTGGGGTGGGTGTGTGTGTGTGGGGGGGGGGGGGGGGGGGGGTAGAGGGAATCCATAAGTTGACCAGCTCATACACAAAAAGGTGAAGTCCAATGAGTGTGAGGTTCATCCACTACCTATACCTTAAACCAAATATGATAAATATTTTAATTGTGCCCTAATTTAAGCAATAAACTAATAACACAACCTCAAAGAATCTGTGACATTTTCACTAGATATTAATTTTGCTTATCAATTTTTCAAGGTGATAAGTTGTGAAATTAAGTCCCGGAATTAAGTATTCACAAGAATTAACCAAATATCAATGGCAATCCCAGTAAAATTTCCATCCACAAATTTCAACTCAATTAAAAACATGGGAAATTTCTAAATGGTGAAATTAAGTGGTGCAAACTTTCCCCGGTTTACAGTACTCCCTCCAGACTTGTTAAATCTTGTTGTTATTTCAAGTTCACTGACAAGAGGACTCCTGAGAGACTGGGGGAATGAAAGGTCACTGCCAAGGTTGGGGATACTCCATGGCTGAAATAACTTGGTGTCAGGAGTGGTGTTGGCTGATGGAAGAATGCACACCACTAAAAATTAGGACAGGTCTTAGACTGGGAGTACTTGTCACTGTTCTGAGTTAACACTGAAGTGATGGGGGGGGGGGTTCATAGGGGCCCTACAACAGGTTACACGCGGGAAAAAATCGTTGCTCCATGAAATTGTCAAACTTACTGCAGGTCCCTAAGTGGCAAAAAAATTCAAATCGATACAGTCGTTTTTACAGTTCGAAAGAGTCATTCACTCGTAAAGTGATTTTTTGAGGGAGCTGTTCAAATTTGTTGTGCGCATAATCGAAACCTAATAACTTTTTATCTAATTTTATTTTGGCAATGTAATTTGACTTGCAATGTGCAAATTTCATGTGAAAATTCCTTCTGGAACAGGGTTTTTGAAATTTTGACAGGAAATTTTTTGACGCGGCATAACATGTTTCATCCGATTTTCAAATTTTAAAAAATGTATTTTGGTCCTTTTTACATGCTTTATCATTGACCAGACTTTCTACATGATATCATAATGGAAGGTTGTTTTTAGGGGGGGGGTCCCTTGGGCACCAACGGGTGGGAAATACATTGGTCACTTAAGGTGGTTCGAAAGGATGTTTCTGGAATTTAAAAACTGACTTTAGGGGCACCTGATTACATTGAACAAATGAAGCTTAAAACACTGAGCAAAGTGGTTTTTGTTTGAAGGAAATCGGACATACGGTTGTCAAGATATGCGTGATTTTAATTTCTTTGTTTTCTATCATTTTTGCCAATATATTGATAAAGTTAATGAGCAACATTGGCAATATGTGCTCATTAATATTCATATTTGTCAAAGTTTTACCAATAACTTGTGAATAAACCTTCATACTATTTTTATTTTACATAATTTGGGCATAACACTTGGCCAATGTGTTTCTATGGCCTAAAATATTAACATAGGTTTTACCCACCCATCTAATTTGCATATTTGCATAATTAATGAGCATTATATAAAAAGCTAATTAATTATGCAAATATGCAAATTAGATTGGCGGGTAAATCATGCATTAAAGTTCAAGTTCATAGAAACATATTGGCAAAGTTTCAAGTTGAAATTCTTAAAGGTAAAAGTAGTATGAAGGTTTATTCATAAAATATTGGGAAAATATTGGCAAAAAATAATTTTAATGAGCACATTTTGTCCGATTTGGCTCAAATTTTGGAATTAAGATTTTTTTACTTAGCTCTCTGAAACAGACCTATTTTTATCTCAGTCACAGCAACTTCATTTTGCCTTTAATACCACCTTAAGTGTTAAGAATATATCTGTGGTCTTAATGTTGGACTTTCTTACCACCATGACATAGAGAAAATATTACCCTTTATGTTGGACTTCACCTTGTCTCACCTGGTTCAACTTTACAGGACATGGAATCAGTGTGAGTGTAAACTGAGAGAGGTCAAGTAGAGGTTGCATGGTTGGCCACTTAAATCTTTAACATCTTAATTTTGTTCATAATGAACTTGAATTTTAATTTATAACATTGGGTACATTGGTCAAAAACAATGGGGTGATTTTGGTGGTTAAAGGGCACATGTACCGTTACCATGGAAATAGGAAGATTAACTTTTGTGTAATTGGTGTTTAAGTTGACCAAATTGCATTTATGATCACATCCTTATTGCTGGCCTTGTATTATATTGGTTGATACATCAGGTTTACTTTTATATGGAGATATCAGACTGAAACATTTAAGTGAATTTGGTTTTGATTGCTCAAGTAGCAACAAAAGAATTGGAAAAAATAATAAAATTTTAAAATATGAAATAAAAAGAGAGTTTAAAATATAAGTATTTCAAAAATTATAAATGTTTTTATATGTACAGTTATCAGGCCTGACAGTTATCTTTTTTGACTTGTGTAAATTTAAAAAAAAACTTGTTAAGAAATTGTGTAAATTATAAAAGAAAGAAAACACAATTGAATGGTGGGGTTGGTTTAAAAAATTGGATGGCTTATTGTTTTTCCATATTCCTAAACTTCATCATTAAAAATACACCCAAAACATTAAAACAATATGTGACATGGTATAGCAAAATCAGGCAGAACTGGGCAAGGCTAAAAAATGAGAAAAAGAGAAAAATAATGGGAAGGGTGAATTTTATTCAAAACCGAGTTTTATTACAAGTTTGTAATGTGTGCTAAATATGATAAAAACATTATTTGAAAATCCCAGAGTAAAATTTAAATGGGAAGGTATATTTTTAAATAAATA
>JXSR01S019291.1:69497-79932 GCA_000969725.1 Ophiothrix spiculata | reverse complement strand
AAAGGTCAATTCATGTTTCGCCGCCTACTGTGGATGGAAATTGAATGAAGATTTTTTACGTTGTTTAAAATTACTGATTTTGGCAGGTGACAAATGAAATGCTTTGGAGAAATAACTACTGAGAATATGGACTTGGAATATATATTATTTGGCGACCAAAAGAGCTAATTAGTTTTAAGGAATAATTTTTTAAAACTTTGTGAATGGAATATCTGCCGAGAATACGGATCGGGAGTATATATTATTCGTAGATCGAAAGAGGGAATACCAAACATAATACTGTAACTTTGCGAAAGAAGAATTAGGATCTGTTTCCCCATCGGAAATTGGAATAAATTTATTTGATTTGTTGATCGTTGAATACCTAAGATTTTGAGACATCAGTTTTATTCATTGTCAACATTGCAGCGTATGATTTTAAATGGAATAACATTTCTGTAAAAAGATAGTACTTTGTAAACTGGAATCTTCTTCTAGAGAACACAAGGAGCATTTCACATATTTTTCATACGGGTTACTTATATACGGCAGCTTAAAATGGCGAAAGAGTTTTATAAGATTGCAATATGTGTATTAGTTTGTCTTCAAGTCTTTCAGTTCTGTTTGGCACAGGATATTTATGAGTGGTGGTACTGGGACGGCATGCAATGGCAACGTAAGTAAGATTTACATCGTGTTAGGAAAGGGGTCTTTATGTGGGGCTGTGGGGTGTGTGAGCGCATGTGTGTGTGTGGGGGGGGGGGGTGAAAGTATACAAATAGAACATGGTATTGAAAATGACTGATCCGAAGGCGTTGGGTGCGTGTGACTACTTCCCGACGTGAAGTGGAGGGAAGTAGTTATTCGCATTCAACACCAAGGGATCAGGAATTTTCAATACTTCTCGAAATAAACTGTGTTGTATTGTTGTATTTGATTTACTACACCTCATAATTATTTCACTGAATATGGTGTTAACACATCAAAAAATCACCCAGAATGTCCATTCTTCTTGGTCACTGTATGAATTTCCAACTGATTACAGAAATGCTATAGTAGGGGTGCAGCTACAAATGTGGCATGGCTGAAAAGGAAGCCTTCACAATAAAAACCTTTCGTAAGCTTATAATACATTGTAAAGGGATTGTACATATGTGGAATACACCAACCCTTTATAAAGTCGGGAAGAGACAAAAAGTGCTCATTAATTAACAAAGTTAGAAGTTTTGCCAGTCTAAAGATATATTTGCGACACTACGATGTTTTAACATTAGTGGAATTGACCTTCAGAATGGTTGTTACAGCAGCATTGCCAAGATTACATTTTATTGGAAAAGATGAATAATTTTAAATTTGGATATTGCATCAAGTCAAAAGTTAAAAATATCCTATACTTGCTTGAGATGTACGTAACCAGAGTAAGGTACTTTCCCCGTCAACCAACATTGTCAAATGTTATCCAAACATTGCGGTATCCAGAACCATGGGGTACCGGACAGGGAGGGAGGTTTAATGAGATATTTGGTAGGATGAGATGGAAGATGATCGGGGCTTGTATTGGGATAACTCTGATAGTGAAATCATTACTATTCTGTACTTCAACATGGTTCCTTATATTATTTACTATGCGTAAATTATTTTTTGCATAGTTCATATGTACGCGCAACCAAATCTCAGCGTTCAGAGTTATACCCCCGATTTGGGCTCAGTGCCTGACGATGCCATTACACGGACCGGTATCGGGACCGTTATACAAAGTCTGGGATCTCTGCTTTAAGACCTAATACAGGTAAGGCTTAAAGCACACTTGCTCCAACAAAGAGGTTACTAAGTCTTGGTTTGTCTTTGGTTAAATCATCAAATAAGTACGGGTATCGTATCTTTACGTGTAACTAATATTGATAAGCTGTCCTTGTGTGTCCTTATAACATGTCTCCAACAAAAGTCAACATTGAATTTATCAGATAACTTATAGCTTATCAATATCTCGGGTGTAAAGAAGATAGTCAAGCCGTGTTAACAGCGATAAGATAACCATAGGTGTATAAGTACATAAAAGACTTGTATGCTTGCTTGCGATAATGAGATTGATATCTGTGTTTGAATTGAAGTTACTTAGAGGATGATCAATTAAATGGAAGTCATTTTTGTTTTCAGTATTTATTAGTAAATGTTCACAGAAAATAAAACCCTGACAATGTAAAAGAACAATTATTAGGAAAGACTCAAGAGTCCTTATATCTGGGTTAGAATTTGAAGCAGGAAGAGGCATCCTAATTCATATTTGGTATGGGAAACTTTGTACAATTTTACACTCCCGTTCAAAAGTGTTTGCGCACGCTTTAATACAGACAAAAACGTAATTATTATATCTAACGACCAAGACTCTAAAACAATTCATGTTTTTAAAGGTACCTAATGTATCCAATTTAAATAATCTACGTTTCCTCTGATATTCGATCTTCCATAACCATAAAAATGGCCGATTACCTGGACCATATACAAATACACCACACGCACTTTTTGATAAGTATATGTAGTTTATTATTCAATGCTTGTTATCACCGTGTAGCCATAAAGAACATTTCCAGCTTATAAGTTTTCCAACAAATGTACAGTTACGTATTTAAACTCCGTTTTTTATGTGCAGAAGAAAGTATACAGTACAGTTTAGCATGCCATATTTTCAAATGCGGTAAATGCAATTCTTGTTGAGTTTTTTAGATTTATGTAAGTAAAATATAAATCCGAAAAAATGTGACGCAAATGATAAACGGTTCTCAAGATATGGCTGGTTAAAGGTTTTGTACGCAAACACTTTTGACCGGGAGTGTAAGTTGGAAGTTAAATTCTGTGTTGTGATAAAAGCTTTGGAGGCAAACAGGTGTGTCATCGGTGTTAATCTTCTCAAGCGTATACCTAGACTTTAAACCTCAGTTTGTATTGCTATCGATTATGGTACAGATCAGCTAGAAGCCCGGGGCCAGAAGCATTTTTTTTTGGGGGGGGGGGGAAAGAGTGACGGTACATCTTGGATCTCGTTCTTTTGAATATTCTTATTAGGGTAGGATCCAAAAATTGTCAGTACCCCCTCGTCGATCACTCATAGTCCGGCACCACTCTATCAAAAGTAAGGGGGTTGGCATCAATTTGCAACTGTTTCTGCAAATGATATCCGAGTGGCAAGGCCATTGAAAATGTGACCGTAGCTTGGCACCCACTACTCTGCACAAAATAAGAGAGGGGGTGAGCCAGGAGTGCCTGCCCCTTAATCTGCACATTGATGCATTGGTTTGCAGTGTCTGCAACAAAAATTGCTCCCCCCAGAAAAAAAATCAGAAGCTTTTAGGCGCAAATTTCTCTCAATAACCCCTTTTATTGATCATTTTCACATAAAATGTACACATTTTGAGCGCTTAGCACTATTAAATATCATTATTTTAGTCAAAATAGGCGTTTTTTAGCCAAAATAATCAAACTTGTGCAAAATATTTTAGGTCCAAAAATGTTTGCGTGCTACATGTGCGTTAATTTTTTTTACATCTCCCCCTCCCCTTCAGAAATTTGTCTTGCCCTTCCGTTTGCCCCCCCCCCCAGAAATGAGATGCTGGTGTCCCTACTGTTGGTTTGTCTTTTCCATGGTAAATATATTCTAACTGTTGAAAGTATTGTAATGTGTAGCTATGATCAAAACAAAATACATTATCTGTTATCAAAGGGGGTCATTGTTCATCAAGGAGTTGAACTTTATATGTGGTCAGAATTCAGTTGTTTGAACTTTGTTAGTGAAAGGGTCATTGTCAGATTTGTTAGATTGCCTTCAGGAAAAGAGACTTGAATGTGATGTGATTGATTGTGCGTTTCAAATTCAAAATATTTAAGCCCATACCTAATTCCCTTTACCTGATTTTTGACACCTATGGTTATGTAATCAATTTTTGGGGAAGCGGGTTAGCGCAGCGGTATTTCCGATGGTTATGTAATCAATTTTTGGGGAAGCGGGTTAACACAGCGGTATTTCCAATGGTTATGCATTTGGTTTTCAGTCCATGCTTGCTTTCGCAGGTTCTTCTCCGGATACTCCGGTTTATCCTACTGCATCCAAAACTGATTTGTAATTAAAGAAAGACCTTGGACCCCAATGGAAATAAGCTTCATTAGAGGCTTTCTTGGGTTATCCTTGGTGATTAGGGACGCACCATTAGACTTCAAGGGGGGAGCAGGAAGTTTGGGTTAGGACAAGTTTTTTTTTTCTCCAGCCTGGCAGGGAAAGTTTTTTTTTTTTTTTTAGTGTCTGATGAGGCAAAGTTTTTTTATTTTTAGTTGTAGATGGGGCAAGTTTCCATTCCCCAGTGGGTCAAGTGTGTTTTTTTTCTCCTGTGTGTGGGTCAAGTTTTTTTTTTTTTAAACTTCCTGCTCCCCCCCCCTTGAAGTCTAATGGTGCGTCCCTTAGCCTAAAGAATTATTTCTTTCTTTAGACAAATTTAGTATTTTTGGCCAATTTTCTCCGAATAGGCCTACACCCAATTATTCTTGTCATCCTAGGCCAAGTTAAAAATAGCCCTTGTTTCATGTTCTGAGCTTCAAAAATCATGTAGAAAAGGATATTTTTCTTAAGATTTGTAACTTAAATTGTTACTAGAGTAATTAAATCATGGTAAGTTTAACTTGCTTTCAAACAGTAGCCATATTTGAAGATGCCCTAGATTTGGTCACCTTTGCAGACATTCGCTCCATAGGTACTCCTCCACTTCCTCCACTAAACAAACAAAGTACACATTTAGCTCATGTGGTTTATTCTCAATCTCCACACACTAATACTGCAATTAACAGAACAGAATCTCTGAAAAATCTCAAACTTTAGAAAATTAGGCAAGTGTACCCCACCAATCCCCGGTCGTGTCACTGCAGTGTTGAGTCCTTGAGCAAGACTCTTTGTCCACATTGTTCCTCCCCACCCAGGTGTCAGAAATGGGTACCGGTATGTAAAAAGTACTGGGAAGGTAAATCAGACTCGTTTGTGCGGGAGGAGTGGCGTACCCCCCACAGACATACACAGTAGTGGAGTCTGGCCTAAACGCTAAGGAAATGGAGATAGGCACCACGGCCGTTAGCAAATAAGCTTCGGTTTCGACTTTACCTTTTACCTTACCCCACCAAAATCCGTAATATTTTGGTCAGATAGTCTTAACGTGAAAGTAAGAGTGTCAATATAAAAATTTATTGACATAATTTCACTCTTTTGAACCATCCTTGTGCCATTGTTTATCCTTTATTGTTTTTCCTTTTTTCATTAGGTACATCTGGGATATTCAATGATTGTGTTATATTAATTCCTGTTATAAAATTCCAATGATGTACAAAATTAAATAAAATGTACATATTTTTGTATCTTGCAGCTTGTAATTGCAATGATAAATCCACAAAGTGCTTCTTTGACCAGGATCTCTACGACAGAACAGGCAGTGGAGGACACTGTATTGAGTGCAGAGAGTTCACCGCTGGCGTCAACTGTGAGAGATGTAGGGATAATTACTACAGGACATCACCACAAGATCAGTGTAGACCATGTCAATGTGACCCTACAGGTGAGTCCATATAATACTGTATATTTCACGCTGCATTTGTTTTGCGTTATTTGCGCTCAGCTCGTCTTGCGCAAAAATAAATGTAGCATGAAAAATGATATGTATATACAGTCGCACGTAAAAAATACCACGAGCTTGAAAATTAAAACACGTGAAATTATTCAAAATTAGTCGTGCTTTGAAAATTACTGAGCGCGAAAATATTGGTGTTTACAGTAGATCAAACCTCCAAGCTTTTAAACCAGGGGCCGATTTCACTAACATTTAGCGATGGTCGCTAACCACGTTTTGATCGCTAAATTCCAAAAAACGATCGCTAAATTGTTAAAAATACCCGCTATTTAGCGATCATTTTTGGAGTTAGCGATCAAAATGGTGTTAGCGACCATCGCTAAATGTTAGTGAAATCGGCCCCTGGACTATCGTAAACCGGCTGAACACTTTTTTCGGCTTTTGCCAATTTTGTTATTCTTTTACATAGAAATTGTAGAATCAATCTGAAAAAGAAGGAGATCTGACAGACACTCTAACCCTAGGCAAATACAGGGCCTATAGTCATTCATTATTTTAGGTACAACCAGTTAAAAGACTCTTGTCTCTTTTGTTTTTCTAGACCAGAATTCTATGAGGAATAACAGTAATACCGTTTTTTATAATGGATACAAAGCAATAGCCCTTGTTAAAAGAAAAACACTATCCTTTTCCGTTTCATTTCTAGGTTCATTGGGTCAGCAGTGTGATAGCAGAGGACAGTGTCCATGTAAGATGGGGGTTGGAGGCGAAAAATGTAACCAATGTCTGCCAGATTACTTTGATTTCGGCATCACTGGGTGCAGGTAAGACTGTGCAACCAGATTTCAATGACCAGTTTGGGTACTTTAATTCAGAGTAGAGTGAAATTTAAGAGTAAATATGTTGCTTAATTTATTTTGTTTGGTATACCATGCATACAGGATCCGTATGTTCTAAAGAGGTTTAAGAGTTAGACTGGGTTTAAAGTTAGACCGGGTCTAAGTGAAATTTTGTATTACAGATAGGTATATTTTATATTTTATAGATTAGTATATTTTCTTCACCCATATTGTCGTATTTTGTGTTTGTAAGATTTGTATTTGACTCATTAATTTTGAAAGTTGTTGCAGTTGACTTAGACCCAGTCTAACTTTTAACCTGGTCTAAATCTTAAACCTCTTTTGTGCATAAAACCCACATGTCCCAAGATTGGCACCTTGAGTTCAATGCTAGAGCTTCTTTTTCGTTTCTTGTACTTGTAGACCAAACCAATCAGTTACTGTCAAACATTTAATAACTACCAGCTGAATTGGAACAATTGGTTGGATATTCAAATGAAATTTCAAGATATTTACCATTATACTGATTTTGTACTTTGCATAATTTGTTCATGAAATCTTGTTTCAGATCATGCCAGTGCCGCCCAGAAGGCAGCGTAAATAACGAAGGAAGATGTGATCCAGTCACCGGCGAGTGTGAATGCAAAGAAAACGTAGAAGGACGTGACTGTGAAAGGTATTGATTGAACTAAATGTGACCTGTCATATCGAAAGGCACCTCAAGGGTCCCGAAATCAAAATTGATTTTTTGATCTCATCTAAAAGCTGAGATTTTAAGCTTTAAAATGACACCTTTGCATTTTATTGGATGTTCAGTTACAAAGTTATATCCAAATTGGCAAAAGGCATCGGCTGATTCAGAAAACTATAGTTCTGAGAAAATCAAGTTAAACATAACTGTTTTCATCAAAATTTGTGTAGTTTCTAAGAATATTTAGCTCTTTATGTCTTTACATTATCTTCCATCTTACGCTCTAATCGCTAAAGTTAACCACCAAAGTTGCAAGTTTCAGGCTAATCAATACTGACATTTTGTTGGCCAGTGTCCTGTGCATGTTGATTTCTTTTGAGGGCTAAGGCCAAAGAAAAAATTGTTTGTTTGTCCTCGCCCGACCGACTGTCAAAATTTGGTCCGACCGTGTGCTTGATAAAGGTTTTTTTTATTTTTTTCATTTTTTCATTCTTATTTGAGGATTTTTCATGCAAAAAGTTATAAAAATTCACCGAAAAAGTCTTCAAATCGTAAAAATATGATATGAATTGACATGAACTGTATTTTCCAATGTAGAAGACCTCTTAAGAATCAGCAGTATATTGTTCTCCTAAATTAAGTTTGTTTCTTGTTCAATTTTTCAATTCTTTAAGGTGAGTTTCATGTACATTATTACAAAAAAAAACAAAAAAAAGACCTACCGATCTTACCTTTCCAGAGGCTGTATGGACAAACAAACGATATTTTTTTTTTTTGCCTAATGACAAAACATTCTGGGATTGCGTGACTTTCTTGCAACGTCAAAGCCATAGCTCAGTAAGTCCCATCCTGCAACAGCAGTGCAGGTAAACACCTAAAAAAAAATCAAAAAATTGAAAAATGTATTCCTAGATAGTGCTTTCTAGTTTCTAAAAAGTACAATAGTTCGAAATTTCACCAAAGCAAAATTTAGTTAGCTTTCCCGTAAAATTTTCGGGCCAAAAACATGATTTGTTTGGACCTTAGGGCCAAAATTTCACATATTGGTCCAAAAATGATGACCTCACCATCATGTTCTGTATGCAAATCCGCTTCTAGAAATATATACTTTTATTTCGATTTAATTATCCATTGCTGAGTTACAGAGTAAAAACCATTTCTGAAAAAGAAAGGTTGACAGGGCCCGGTACCTTTTGTTATGGCGGATCAGTAATTCTTGAGCAATAATCAGTTTCACCTCAAGGACGATCACGGTGATAAGTTCCTACCTGTAGATTTTGTTTATATTTTGTCAGTTAATAGAATAGAGTCTAAACTTCAAAATTCAGCAATAAAAATTGGGGTCACGGACCATCTAAGCGCGCTATGACGTCATATATGATGACGTCATTTTCCTTTTTATTGACGATAACTTGAAAACTGGAATGTTAGGTTAATTAACGTAATTAACTTTTTTTATCTGTTCAATGTTTATAAAACCAAATTTTGACATTTCCGCAAAGAAAATTGTTGTTTAGATTTTACCCCATTAATTTCATCTCTAGCTTTCTTTTGAAAACAGTCAGTGACCCCATATTTTTTTTCTTGATTTGACATCCACTTGACATTCCAAATTGACCAGCAAAATATTAAAAAATTCTACAGGTGGCAAATATTTAAAAAAACAGCATTTTGTGGTATAGGAAATCACACGTAAAAATTTTTATCACTGAAGGTCTGTTGGCTCGGGAGCACTCGTTACTATTTCGCGCCATTTTCGGCACTTACCAGGAAGAGAATGCGTAAAAAAACTAGAGCGCGCGTTGCGTTTTGCGTATTAGGCGCAAATCTTACGCTTACATACCACGCGCGCGTTTTGTCAAAATCTTTTTTTGTCTTGCCGCCACTGACCAACAAGTTTCTGTAATGCTGCCACATGTTGGTGAAAATTAACACTGCGATCATCTTTAAAGGGGCATTGGACAAGTTCAGCATTGTCCCCAAACTTTTCCCTAAGCATTTTGCGATTTTTTGCATCATTTGAAGTATTAGTGGTTATAATGACAGCATGCAAAGTTTCATTGTTAAATTCAAACCCTATGTATCAAAATTCTTAGATATTTTTTGATTTTTAATTATCGTTGTCGACAACGATAAATACTGCCCTCTACAATTTGTAAAATCAGCAATTTCAGGAGATCTAATGAAAACTCAAAATTTCTTTTGATTTATCTGCAATATATGATGTGAAAGGAATGTTTTACAAACAAATTTTGGTCTCTTTCTTGATTTATAGCATCAATAAATATGTTAACAGAATAGCCTCATACCCAAGATCAACAAACAAAATAAAATTCAAATTTTTGACTTTTCTGAAGGTTTTGATGAAATTTTTCCTGATATCTGGTAATTGACTGTCTTTTTCTAACATATGAAGTGTAAATCATCCTCAAATAAAATTCGAAATTTGTCCATTGCCCCTTTAATATTTCTGATGAAAAGCTTGTGATTATAATCTCAATGCTTGACAGTTGTAATTAAGCTAACTTAGTATTGATATGAAATGAAAATCAGAATTCTTATTACTCACTTATTTTCAAAGCATTTGTGGTTATTATGAAATAATATACATAGCTATATATCAAGGATACATGTACCATTAGTGCCCAGCATGATTCGGATACGATCCAAGATCCATGGAATGTTATTATATATACCAACTTATATGACCGTACAAAACATGTCTGACATTTTATGACACTGATTAAAAAGCAGAGTATAGTATCCGTGCCAGTGAAATGAAGTTTTGGTGCAGTTTTGTTATGCTACCCAAAATCTAATTGCACAATACATAATTTTTAAAAAGCGCACTAATTGTTTGATGTTGAATAAAGTCCCTATAGGCTCATTCCATAGAAAATGAAACTTTTTTGACTTCAAGCAAAAAATCTGCTTTTTTATTCGACCACATAAGCAGCTGTTGCAGTCTTACATTTGTGAGTAGTATTTCAAAAAAAGAAATTGTAACGTTTTTCTGTACGTGAATGAGCACATGTTTCATTTAAAAAATGTCACAAACATTACAAAAAAATAAATCAAAATGTCACAAACGTTACCACACAAAAAATGTATTAAAAGAATGTGCGATGTCACAAACGTTACATGAACTTTATTCAGGATTTTGGCAATTAATTCAATTTTTAAACATCTACATATCTCGATCCTACCAGTGGGCACCGCTATCAATAACAAACTCGTGAATGTGATGTTCATGCTTGGTTCTGATGTAGCCATTTAAAAGTGAGATTTTTCAATTTTTCTGTCACAAACGTTACTTAGGAACTCTG
>JXSR01S019291.1:37715-50336 GCA_000969725.1 Ophiothrix spiculata | reverse complement strand
TCACTGAATTGGGCACAAAGACCATCGTCATTTGAATTCCATCAGTTGCTGTCCAATTTGACTGCCATTAAGATCAGAGCTACTTACACAGATAGAGGTAAGTCATGGAAACTTAATCACAGATTGAGGGAAGAAGACTCTCTGAATTGGGCACAAAGACCATCGTCATTTGAATTCCATTCATACACTCCACGTGTCACCTAGCCAATCAGAACGCAAGAATATAAAGTACGCGGAGTGCAGTGGATCTTCACAATGCCCTGCTCTTGTTGCGTTGTGGTTTGCGGGGTGGGCGTTTAGTGCGTTTGAATGTTTCATTGTTTTTGTCAGGTGATTATTTATTTAGTTTAGAGAAGTTTTGGATTTTGATAGTCATATTAAATGCCTTGCTTCTTTTCACAAAATATACAATATTATTTTTCTGTCGTGTATGAATTAGATTAATTAATTTTGCATTCCATAATGCTCGTAAAATGAGACAAAATCAATGCATTTGCGGTCAATTTTGGTTGCTGTCCAATGTACGCGGCCCCTACGGGCCTCGTGAATTTGGCGCATCAAATTTGACCGCGCGTGCATTGATTTTGTCTCATTTCAATCGCGTATGAAACGCGCATTTGTTAACCTATAATCAGAGCTCAGATCAGAGCTACTTACACAGATAGAGGTAAGTCATGGAAAGTTGTAAATGCACCAATCACCAAATCTACAAACCAAATTTTTGCGGGGGGGGGGACTCCAATTTGGTTTTGGTAGAGGTGTGCCGCTGGGAAATGTGAAGTACCACCCGTGTATTCAGAGATGCCACATTTCAGAATAAATTCAGAATTTTTAGATTGGTTTAAACCTAAATTCAGATTTTTATTGGTTGTTTCGTGTACAAAGGTATAGGCAATTTTGGTTTCTCACATTCTTTCGAAGTATTTCATATTTTTTGAACACCAATGAGTGGCATCTCTGGTGTATATACCAATTTTCAAGAAAAAGGCACCGTCCCATCCATATACCAAATGCCAAAATTTTGAGTCAAATTTATACAAAATTTGAAATTTTCTGCGAAAATTTACGCTAATTTTGCACAAGTTTAGGCTGATTTTTGTTTGAAAATTTTGAAAAACAGACCAATCAAATTACCATATTTTGCATAGTAAAAGGACAATGTTTTCTCGGTTGGATAAGGATAGTATAGTAAAGTGTGTGTTAGCTTTTGATGTCCTTTTTTTGAGGCATTTACAGACTGGTGGGTGTGTGTATGTGTGGTCTGTCAAAGTTGGTCATTGAGGGAAAGGTGAAAATATATTAAAAGTGTTCAAACAGTTTATGTTTTTCTTTTTAGACAACATAAATATTGTAAACCTTGTGAAAACAAAATTTGCCTGTGTACAAAATGAAGTATGCCAACTTTACTGTTCAATTGATGAGCAGTTGCATATGTAGTCATTTACTTGGTTTGACAAAACAAATAATTTTGATTATGACTATAATCTATAAACCTTCAAGTATGCAACAAGAAATCAGACTCTGTTACGAGATCCATAGTATATCCCTTGTATTCTTCAACATTGTGAACTGGTGGTTTTGTATTGTGTAAGAGGTTTGTAATAATTGATTAGGATTGATTAAGGCCGAATCACTGCGCATTAATATATTTTTACATGAATTCTTCATTATTTTGGTATTATTTTGGGTAATTTTTTTTTGATAACACATAAACAAAACATTGTAAATAAATTCATTTGAATATTCAGCAAGATTTGGTACCTTGTTAGGATTTATGAAATATGGACTAATTTACTTCCCCGTATGGTCATTTTGGTTTTTTTGCGTTAATCGGCTACTTGTTGCATACTTCAAGATTTACAGAGTATACATTTTGCTTTTTTCTCAATTCATTTTCATTATAGGTCAAGGCTCTCTAGACAACGTCAAACTCGGCACCGTCCAACTCGCCACAGGGCCAGGAAGAGAGGACGCCAATTCTGTGGAACTCTGCACGTGTCCTCCCGGTTACGTCGGCCAATTCTGCGAGTCTTGCCAAGGAGGATACAAGCGGGACCCACCAAACAGTGGACCATTTGCGATGTGTGTGCCATGCCAGTGTAATAATCATGCTCAGTATTGCGAACCAAATTCAGGTATGGTAATCGTACGAGGGGGTATCAAAATTTTTTAAACTTTACCCAGAAGAAATGGCGCCATGAACTATTTACATAGACAATGTGCAAAGTAACACATTTCTCCCATTTTTAACTGATTTTCTACAGACTGTTATTGTAGGGATCCTCTCTATTGAAAAAATCAGATTTTATATTTCAATAAAATTCAGCATTTTCGGGTCCGCCATGTTTTATTAGACTATTGTGACATCATTCATGGACCGATTTCCATAATTTTGATATCAATGGATAGAGGAAACCCTACCCGTTACTATGGTATCAAACAACTAAACTTTGGTGGTGCCAATAAGATTTACTGGGCCCTGTATCCCTTCAAATGCAGGGATGTAATAACGCTGCATATGACTCAATTTTCTCAATGCAGCATAAAGCATATGTTTTATGCGGGTAGGTACATGACATTATCCGCAAATTAATCACCACCTGTGAAGAAAGTAAATCTACTTATGAGACCATTTCTGCACCATAATGTACATAAAGACGAGTGACTAACTTGACAAAATTTCATTGATATAGCTCAATCCCTTCTGGGTAAAGTTCAAAACTTTTTGATACCCCCTCGTATATAATCTTACTGGTTTTAACCGCTGCTGCACATGGAATTACTTTATTGTAACTTTTTAAATCAAAGCACAAGTAACTGACTCCTTTTGTAATAAATACCCAAGATCATCAAGAATATGTATTTTTCTTGCTTTATAGAACCCCAAAAATACATAGGAGGGTCTGTCTCAATTTTGTGATTTTTATGTTAAAATTCTAAAATAAAGAGGCAATTAAGAGAGTCTGCCTTTAGAAGTAAGAATTTTTGGAGGTGATTTATATTGCTTATGGTTTACTAAGATGCAAGTCTACAGGGGGGCGGTGGTGGTTAGCGATCTCACCTCGCACGCATTGGGCCCGGTTTCAATTCCCTGTGAGGGCTCTTGCTGGGATGGAATCTCGGAATCTTTGCTAAGACGTTTATCTGACTTAGGCCCAAAAAAAATAATTGTTTGATTGGCGTAACATAGAAAAAAAAAAATAGGGTAGGTAGGTCGGATTTTTTTGTTTAAATAATTTTTTTTTATAATTTTCTAAGTCTATGTTTCACATACAAGAACACAAAATATATGGCACATATACAAAAACATCTTCACTTTTCCTGTAACACATCTTTTATTTGTCATTTTGAATGTCCTGCAAGCCATATCTTGGGCTCCCATGAATCGATTCCCATTAAATTTGGGATTTGGAGGTTTTTTACAATGCTCAAAAAAATAAAAATATCTAGGGTCGGTGGTAAAATTAGGGTTGGTCGGGTTACGCCAATCAAACAATTTTTTTTTAGGCCTTAGTGGTAGCATTAGGCAGATATTCTAGACCTGCTCCACTCCTCACATGAAGTACTTAGAGTTGGTTTAAATATTTCATGAGAGATCGTCGTCCTTCGGAGGGAACCTAAAGCCGTCAGTCCCATGTACAGAAGAGTCTATTAGTTACCCCCTGTTTGTTCACGTAATACGGAAAAATATCTATGGTTTATTGGGTGCTGTATCACATGAAAAGTGATACAGCACCCAACCATAGATATCTTCCGTATTGCGTAAGAACAAACAGGGGATAACGAATTTATCACTTGGTGTAGGCATGGATCTTATTATTAAAACGAAAATTATGCAGAATTAGATTTCAAATTTACCTAAATTGTCTTCATAAATGGTAAAAGTTAACCAAGCAATACGGATTTGCCATACAAGTAATATATAACCGTATTGCATGGTTTAAGGATAAGTTTGCGTGCACGACTTTTGCAAGCGCGTAATAAAAACACATCACGCGCATCATGATTATGCGGTCAATGTTATTTTTAGACTTGCATGTAACATATGTAATACGGCTATATATTACTATGGCTTTTGACCAATGGGATTCAAGGATTTAGGTCAACCAAGTGATAAATACCTGTACATGTAGTCGCAGGCTGTATTGTAGAGAGTAGGGTATTCTACCCCTGACTGTTCCCAACCCCGTTTTGGTCAATTTCTAGACTTCAAAATCCGCCTGTGCATTATATCCTCAAGCATATGAGGTTGCACAATATTGAAAGAAAGAAAGAAAAATCTCTTTCGATTGATTTTTTGTTGTTGCTGTGATGAATCCAGTGTTATCATAACCAATCCCTAATACAGCTCATACTTGCCTCATTTACAGGTCGATGCATTTGCCAGCATAACACCTTTGGCGATAACTGCCAATTCTGCGCGCCAGGTTACTACGGCGATGCGACCGCCGGAACAGAAAACGACTGCCAGCCGTGCCCATGTCCAGGTCAATCCGAGTGTATTTTGGACGACTTTGGTGACGTCGTGTGTACAAACTGTCCAGAAGGATATGCAGGTATGAAATTTGTTCTATTTGCTGATTGATCAATTTGTCCATTGGTTATTATGTGGGCTGCTCTGCCAAAATAAGAGGAAAGTCACAAATGCACATTTTGAGTAAATTGCATCCAAAGTAGGGTGAAAAAGTCAAATGTCATTTTTTGACATAAAACGCATCCATGCGTGAGTGTTTACCTATACCTTAAGTTTGGAAGGTCAAAATTGCCAGGAAGTGCAATTATTCATGGTTATTTGATTGCAGGTTGCTATTATACCCTATAGTAATCAGTATCTTTGAAATCGATTTGCAGCTAATTTTAATTGCAATATATTCAGTGGACTGCTTCAGATTTCGATCTCTAAATGAAGAATGGAGAAAGAAAGTGTGACATATTATGTAATATGTATCATTCAAAAGCAGAGGTTATAGAGAATTAAAATATGTCATGAACTCAATTTTGAAATTTGCAACTTTCCTCTCATTTTGCCAGAGCACCCCTCATATATAAAAGTGAAAAGACAAAATTCTGTAGATATGTATGTATACATAAAATTGAAATTATTTGGACCTCGTGTCATGAATTGCATTTTAAAGAGTAATTAAAAGAAAACCAGCCATAATTGAGCTAAATCGGACTTGCAGAGATACAGCAATTTTATTCCTGGAAATTTTTCAGCTATTTTGATGTATAAATATTGTGTGCATATTTTCTTTTGTCAAAATAAAGGAAAAGTAAGACAGGATTTTTAATCAAATTTAAAATAGAAGCTAGAAAATAACACAGTTTTAGAATATTAAAATAAATCATTTCTTTTAAAAGATTTACTCAAGTACTTTAACAAACTCAGCGTAGACATTTTGCATGTTGTGCACAAGTAGGCTATTTCTAATATGTCGGGAGAAGTGCACAACTTGTGGTGATGTTTGTTAAGATACCTTAATTTGGCTGAGACTGGTTTTAAGAGCATCTGTTGTGGCTGTTGAGTGTCACATCAATAACTTCAAATGCATAGTAGTGCCTGGAAAATTGTTGATGATATTGTATTGATATTAATTAATAGGAATTTTCTGAAGTATTGATAACCTTTTCATGAAGGTTGCAACAATGCTACTGACAAATGCTGGTTGGCATTATAGTGTGTAATACATTTTTATGACAAATAGAAGCTATTGCAGTTAAGGCTTAAGTTTTTCAATCCGGAATAATATTTTCACCATCCGTCCTGTTTCACTGGAAGGCTGCTCCGAGCGTCTCACAGACACCTCACTTTATGGTAGCATGCTATAATTGTAGAGTGCCAGGGTTTTTCTCTTTGCTAATAAAAATGATGGCGCTAGATCGCTGTTCATTTCAACTGTTTGCTGGTGAATTTTTCACTAATTTGGGCTTGCAGATTTTTTTTGAGCAATTTGAAAAAAATTGCATGGAAGTAGAAATTCTGGTCAATCATGCATACTTTTGCGAGTTTCTGAGTGATAGAGTTAAATTTTCTTCACCATATATCATTCTTTTGCAGGAAATCTGTGCGACAAATGCGGTGATGGATTCTTTGGCCAGCCAGATCAGTTTGGCAGACTACGATGTGAGCGGTGCTATTGTAATGACAACATTGACCCTAATGCTGTCATGAACTGTGACAGGTAACTTTGAATCATTTATTCATTAAAATATTGTCCATGGCTTTTAGTGGGACAGGAGTTGGTTCCAGGAATTCAACAGGGGAATCTTGACTCGCCGCAATTTTGTTGTTGCTCCTAGAGCTGAGTTGTTATACTCTTGGATTGTTCTAAAATGGAAATTTTGCTGGACAACTCCAACTTCAACACGTAGTGCATTATTTTTGTACAATTTTACTCACGTCAAGTAAAACGCAGTTTATTAATCTATAATTAACATGTTGTGAATAAAAATTGATATTGTTTAATTTCAGAACTTGTGGTGAGTGTCTGAAGTGTATCTACAACACAGGTGGCTTCTACTGCGACAGATGTTTAGATGGTTACTATGGCGATGCTTTGGCTCTACCAAAAGGCCAATGTCAAGGTAAGTGTTCCAAGTGTTTATGCTTCGGATTTTTAAAATATCTCTTTTGCTAACGTAATAATAAGTTCAAATGAGGAAAATTGGTACCAAAAGATCCAATGCCTCGTTTATACAACCGAATAAAGGATATACTAGCTTTAATGGTATGAGAAAGAGCCTTGATCGTATATTATGAACAAGTTTTGAGTCCTTCTGAGAGATTCATGTACACAAGAACTTATGGAACCAAAATTTTAGTCTTCTGACAAAATACTGCTAAATACCTTGCCAAGGATACTTACGGCTGTGTCAACTGATCAGTTTTAGAAAAGTTTTTGCTCTATAGATCAGCAACCAGGGTCGTAAAGCTCCTATTCCGAGCCAATGGACAAAATTGGTACCCAGCTAAGGTTACACCCATATATAAGGATGGTGATAAAAGTGATGTGAGCATCTATCGACCTATTTCTGTTCTCCCAATTCTTCCCAAAATCTTAGAGCGTACTGTTCATGATCAATTGTACCATTATCTTACAATTAATAATATTCTTCATCCATGTCAGTCTGGTTTTAGAAGTAACCATAGTACAAATACTACTTTAATTGATGTAACTGACTATATCTTAAATAACATGAATGAGGGTAGAGTTACTGGAGCAATTTTCCTGGATTTAAAGAAAGCTTTTGACACTGTTAATCACAATCTCCTTCTCAGAAAACTTCAGGATTATGGCATTACAGGAAACTCTCTTCATTGGTTTGAATCATATCTAAAAGACAGATCTCAATGTGTAAATATAAATTCTACTCTTTCTAACACACAAAATATTGATATTGGAATACCACAAGGCTCCATTTTAGGTCCACTTTTGTTTATAATTTTTGTTAATTCGCTTCCTGATTCTGTTCCATGTAAGTGTATTATGTATGCTGATGATACGTCTCTTTTAGTAAGTTCATCAGATCCTGTGATTTTACAAACTAAACTTAAAGAGAACCTAGATTTTTTTAGTTGCAAACTGGTTTAAAACCAATCAATTGACTTTAAATATTAAGAAGACAAAGCTAATGACATTTGGAACTAGACAGAATTTAAGTAGGTTTAAGAATATAACAGTCAAATATGGTGAGGATATTATTGAAACTGTAGAAAAATTTAAGTACTTAGGCATCATATTTGACCCTTGTTTATCATGGGATGATCATGTTCATTCTCTTTCTTCCAATTTATCTAAACGTATTGGTGTTATATGTAGAGTTAAGAAATATCTTCCTTGTAATACTGTACATTTACTAGCAAAAGCTATGGTCTTTCCCTCATTTTGATTATTGTAGTCCTGTGTGGTCTAACTTCAGTGGAAAGCATCATAACAGCCTTCAAATTCTGCAAAATAAACTTGCTCGAATTCTTCTTCATGCAGATATCAGGACTCCAATTAATGAAATGATGGAAGATCTAAATTGGATTAAGTTGATGTCAGATGGAAAAATCATGTTATTATTATGATATTTAAATGTTTACAAGAATTAGCTCCTGATTATATGTCATCTTATTTCACTTTTATACGTTCAACACATGACAAAAACACAAGAAGCCAGTTTGGTAACATTCTTATTGTACCCCCGTGGTATAACACTGCTGGCAAAAGAACTTTTCAGTATAGAGCTGCTTCATTATGGAATATTCTTCCAGTTAATATCCGTACTAAGTTTTTGAACATGAGTTTGAATGAGTTTAAAAGTGTTATTAGTTTAAAATTATAATAATTGATTGCCCTTATACATTTGTATATAATTATCTGTTCACTTACTATGTTATTTTAAATGTTATTTTCTCATTGTGTATATAATTTGTAAATATTTATGTTATCTGGACCTCTTGGGGAGACCAGTACTTATGTATTGAAAGAGTTATATCCAGAATAAAGAAGGTCATGCAGAGGTCACATAAAGAAAGAACTGATCTATTACTCAAATTTGTATACTTCAAATTGCCATTCAACCCGTACAAATCAAACGCTTCTCTAGTATTAGTGACAACGCAAACGACTGTTAAAGAGAGATACATCACCGCGCGGAATGTCGTAAACAACTTCTGATTCACGCGCAGATTACAATAGGGATAACCCAAGTATGCACATAGTACATCATTTACATTTAGAGCAGTTTTGCTGCAATAAAATAATAATTAAACCTATGTAGGAGTTCAGTTTTTCAGAAGCAAATTCAGGCGTTGGAGCACAATTAGGCCACAACTTTGTGTGGCTGGCTGCAACCTGGCCACAGCCTTTAGCTTGAGTATGTACCTCTAAATGATTTCAAAACATGAAATGAATATTTTACAATAATCTTGAGGTGAACAATCAAGCCTACAGTCGCCATCTTGGAAAATAAAAAGGCTGTGGATAGGTTGCAGCCGGCCGCACAAAGTTGTGGCCTAATTGTGCTCCAACGCCTAATACATTTTGAACATGATGATGATGATGATGTCACTTGTTAACCAAAATGTATTATTTCGTACCTTGGGCTAAAATATGTATTTTAGCGGCAGAAATTTCTGTAAAACCAAACTAAGATTTGCCAAAGTAAAGGATTGAACGGCTTCAGAATCTAGAAACCAATGTCCGCAATCTGTTTTCTTAAATTTTTGATTATTTTTTAAATATTGTCAAAAATTGATCAAAAGTAGTCTGTTTTATCAAATTTTTGTTGTAAAAATTGCCATTTTATAATAATTTGAAAAATTAAGATATAAATCAAAAGTTTGATAAATCTGACCATATTCATTGGTTTTTTTGATTCTAGAAAGTAAGCAAGTTCCAATGTTAACTTGCGCAAATTTTAGGCCTTCTAGAAAAAATCCCCCAAAATATCTATTTTGGCCTTGGGCTCCAAATCTTAGATTTTTGTAGAAAAGCAATGTCATCATCAAGTGATTTAAAGTATAGCACAGTGCCTCCCTACTTATGTTATTCCATATGTGACCGTCCACCCCAAAACAGCAGTAAATGCCAGCTCTTGTCATTTTCACTTTTTTAATTATTTGCACAGGCCATGATTTAAGGATTAAAATGACACTTTAATGAACTTCACACGATTTCCAGAAGTCAAGTTATGGTCCGTCAAAAGACGGACAGGGAGTCGGGGAGTAAGAACGTATAATTGAGATAACGCGTTCAAAGATTAGTAAGGCCTATATTTTCTGTTGATTGTTTTAAGAATATGTAAATTTATTTCACATTTCCTATCATTTTCTTGAAATGAAACTTTGCTGGTATTTTGTGGTAACCACTGGAATTGTGAATCTGTAAAAAAAAATAATTTCTGCAAATTATGACCTTGATATGTATTTTCACCTGTAGCGCAAAATGAAGTTTCTGGCATTTACTGCTCATAGGGGCTGGACGGTCACATATGTACTCTGTAACATGCAACCAATACGCTTATGTAATATTAATTCTTTCAGCTTGCGGATGCTCTGACTATGGATCATTGGACGTCACTTGCGACCAAACCACCGGACAGTGTACGTGCTTACCATTCGTTACCGGTCAGGAATGTACCGAATGCCAAGAAGGATACTGGGATATTCAGAGCGGACGGGGATGCCAGGCCTGTAATTGCGATTATGTGGGTTCAACGAGTCTTCAGTGTGATGTAGGGACCGGTCAATGTGCGTGCAAACCGGGTGTTGACGGCGCTTTCTGCGATGGATGCATGTTTGATCACTATGGATTCTCATATTCTGGATGTACAGGTATGGAAGGCAAACTGGGTCATTTATTCACTAAATCTTAAGCTGTAGTTACCGGTCAGTGTTCGTGCAAACCGGGTGTTTGGGCGCCTTCTGGAACGGGTGCATGTTTGATCACTACGGGTTTTCATATTCGGGATGTACAGGTACGGAAGGCAAATAGGGTCATTTATTTACAAATCAAAATCAAAGTTGTAGCAAACGGGTGTTGAGGGCGCTTTCTGTGATGGGTGCATGTTTGATCACTACGGGTCTCAGATTCGGGATGTCAAGGTATGGATTTCAAATACAATCATGTTGTTACAAAATCTACTAAGTTATACCGTGATGGAGTGCAGTCCATCATAATACCGTGTTTTAAGCCTGGTGTTAACTTGTTGATCTTAAAGCAATACTATAAAGTGTTAAAAATGAAGCCCCCTCTGTCACCCATGACTTTTGATTTTTTGGGCTTATTGGGTTTGTTTTTGGTAGATATGAATACCCTCAAAACAACTTTGCTCAAAGATGCTTACCTTTTCTGTTATGGCCATTTGTTGAATTAAATTTGGGGTCCCGAATTTAATTCCACATGTATAAGTATAGGAAAGCATTCATGTGCTTTTATCCATTTTTTGGTGGCAAAACATTTTTTTCCACAAAATACACTTGAAAATGCTTTTATTAGATAGTCACATTCCTCCATTTTATGGTATTTTTACTATAAACCATTTTTGATCAAAATCTTATAGTATTGCTTGCATTTGGTTTTGCCTCGGTGTAGTCTTTTTGTTATCTTAGTAAATATATTGATAACAAATATTCACAATACTATCTTCTTTTTCCAAAGTCAAAAGTTGATTAAAAACCAATGTTTTCATATGGCTGGGAATTTCTACATCGTTTCTCAGACACCACATAGGATTTTTTTTTTGCATTATACAAACAACAAAAAGTGACCCTGAGCATTTAGGCAAGTTAAAGTACATTCTTTGCAGTCAGTTTGATGCAAAAATATGAGATACCCTAAAGATATAGTAAGCCATCAAAGTTCAGGTGTAGATGAATGGTTGCTTGCCATCAGCATAATTTTTTAGTTGCTATTTAAGGACAATCGCAGTGATAAGTTCCTACCTGTAGATTTTGTTTATTTTTTTGTCAGTTATTAGATAAGAGTCTAAACTAAAATTCCAATATTTATAACTAATAGCAAATTATAAAATTTCAGACATTTTCCCCCCCAAAATCACAAAATCATGATAACCACCTCCTCCCCTTGGGACACCATTTATTTATAAAGCGGTTTGATAGACGAGGGTTATGGGGCATTGGACAAAATTTTGAAATTTTGTTTGTGGATGATTTACACTTCCTATGTTAGAAAATAACAGTAAATTACCAGATATCGAGAAAATTTTGATCAGAACCTTCAAAAAAGTCAAAAATTTGAATTTTATTTTATATATTGATTTTGGGTATGAGGCTATTCTCTAAACATATTTATTGATGATATACAATGAGAAAGAGCCAACGATTTGTTTGTAAAACATTCCTTTTACATTATAGATAACAGAACAAAAGAAATTTGGAGTTTTCATTAGATCTCCTGAAAAGGCCAATTCTAAAATTTAAACTATAGAGGGCAGTATTTATTTATCGTTGTCGACAACGATAATTAAAAATAAGAGAATATTTTGATATATAGGGTTTGAATTTAACAAAGAAACTATGCATGCTGTCATTATTACCGCTAATACTTCAAATGATGCAAAAATCTCAAAATGTTTTGGGAAAAGTTTGGGGATGATGCTGAACTTGTCCAATGCCCCTTTAATTGATTTGTTTCTGCATTTTATTTTGCTTTTAATATGTTTCTAAAACGATATTTCTGTGTTAATTTACAGCCTGTAACTGCGATCCTCAAGGCTCCCGTACCCTCAACTGCACAGAGGAAGGAGTTTGTAGCTGCCGAGAGGGGGTCATTGGAAAGAAGTGTGATTCATGTGAAGAAAATCACTACAACATCTCAGCTGGATGCAAACGTAAGTCAATTCTAACAGCTTATGATAAAGTGTTATGTCAGAATTTTATCCTTTCTGTCAAATTATTGATTTTTTGGATTGACCTATAGGTCATGTACGCATGTCGTTCATATGAGTTTTTAAGCTTAAATCAGAAGACTTTCAAAAAATGTTTTTATGCCTCCGCGAGAGGCATTATGTTTTCTGGTTGTCCGTCCGTCCGTCCGTCCGGGCTCGTTTCTCAGAACTGGTGAGGCGTGGAACAATGCAAGTCGGTGGACTGGTGGTAAGGGTTGCTAGTAA
>JXSR01S019291.1:14603-28525 GCA_000969725.1 Ophiothrix spiculata | reverse complement strand
TTTTTTTTTTAATAATTTTTTTTTTATTTTCTAAGTCTATGTTTCACATACAAGAACACAAAATATATGGCACATATACAAAAAACATCTTCACTTCTTCTGTAACACATCTTTTATTTGTCATTTTGAATGTCCTGCAAGCCATATCTTGGGCTCCCATGAATCGATTCCCATAAAATTTTGAATTTTGAGGTTTTTCACCATGCTCAAAAAAATAAAATATATCTAGGGTCGGTGGCAAAATTAGGGTAGGTCGGGTTACGCCAATCAAACAATTTTTTTTTAGGCCTTACTTAGGCCACAGTGGTCATCGATGACATCGAACACCTGTTAGAGTGTGCAGACGCCTAGTGAAATTACAAATCTGGGAGACATGGTGCACTATGAATCCCCTGTATTTAAAAAAAAATTATATCCTTTTTTCCCCACAGGCTGAGCAGATCAAAGCAGAAGCTGCCCGCGTGTCACAGGAGAATCGTGATCTAATGGAACAAGTTGCCAGGGACTCACAAGACGCTGCTAACCTTCTTGAAGAGGGCATCAAGGCACAACAGGTAAAAAGATCAGAGATGAAGACTGAAATGCATGGCAAGAGGTGTGATTTCAGTTTTGATCAAATTTGATGCAATTTGTTTAGGCCAGATTTAGGATATTCCAGCCCATTTTTTGGTGTTTTATCAAGAATACCTTCAGCAACCATGAATTTTTCGTTTTCAAAAAACACTGATCATCTTATATCTATTGTAGTTTTACAGACAAAACAGTTAAAAGTATCACCTGCTAAATGTGTATTTAATAATGAAGATAATCTGGGAACAAATATGATAAGTCAGTTTGATTTTTGCTCAACAGAATCTGTGAAACTATAGGCCAAACAATAATGTATTGGTCAGTGTAACCAAAAATCCAGAGTACAGGGCCCCATTGTTTGTAAATGCAACCTCTGCATGGATTTTTGTTTAAATTGTCCAATAAATATTTATTTTGTGTATAAGAGCATCATAAGATTATTGTCCCATCTTTGCACTACACAAAAGGAAGAAAACTTGGTCTATATTTGCTATTTTAAAATCATTGGTATGTCGCAATTCACTTTTTATTTTGAGCTAGTTATACATGTATTTTATAGCGAATTTAATGTAAATTCAAATGTTTTCTTTGCAGGAATTGGATCTTCTGTTAGCCATGGCCAACGCTGCTGAAGCAGAGGCCAAATCAGCCAAGAAGAAGGGTGACGACACCCTCAAAGAAGCACAGGACATCCTGGAAACACTCAGAGGTAATTGTGCTCTTTCGTATGAAAATAGAAGATTTTTTTCCCCTCATCATCTGTTAAATATTGTACAGACCTCATTTATTGCTGATGATGATCTTTCATGTAGTATTTTAAAAAGCGGACTGTGTAACTAGCACTATAGAGCGTTGGTCTCTTCCGATTTCTTTCAGCGGTTTAATAATAATACGATAAGTTTTCACGAATATCTGAACATGCGTACGAGTCTACACTCTTTCATGTGTTGATTGAAGCATCGTGAACAGTTCGTTTTTGGATTGCTGAATATTTTGGTTTTGTTTTGCGGTATTTTTTTTTAGACCAATTGTTCATGTTCGAATTTGTAAGGAAAGGGGTGTTATTATGAGAAACTGGGCTTTACATGGATGTGCTGAAAATACAACTTTAATTGAATTATTGAAGATAATCTGGCCTATGGAAAATCTTTTTTTTTACCACGTTGTAGAATACGATTCTTCCTGCATTTGCAGGGAGTGATTTTGACATTTTTAGTTGATCTTTTTAAAGCATGAATTATTTAGATGACAAGTTCCTCATTCTTGTCAATAAATGTTTTTTGCACCCTATATGATGGTCAAATTTTTTTTGACCCTTTTCCAATTCTTGAAATCATGACTTTGCACATGTTCACCTCGATTCTCCCAAGCCTATAGATTTATGTGCATCGGAAGGCCTGTGTTGAGGCTAGGACGGATCCAGCGGTAACAAGTTTTTTCTGGCTATCGAGCCATTTCATTTCCAATGCAAACCAATACAAGCCAGATGCTTTTACTCTCTCAAAACACAAAGAAATGTAACGGATATATACTTAAAAAAAGGTTTATTTGGCACTAAAGAGACCTTTAATTTTCTCATTTATGTGGCGCACTATAAGAAATATTTAAGGACCCCTGCTTTAGAACATGATTTTAAAAAATCGCACAGGGCATAGCTTTTTTTGTGTGTGTAAAAAAAAACCCAAAAAACATAGCACTATTAGTTTTTTCGCCAAAAGTCACTGACTGAGACAGAAAGTGGGGGTGGGGGGTCTAAACACTAACAATTTTGAGATGGGCACCATGATAGCTCTCAGCAAATCAACTTAATTTTCGACTTCAAATATTATCAAACAATGTCGTGATTTTTGGCATTTTACTTTGATAGCTCTTTAGTACAAAGTTAAAGGGAAACACACATTTTCAGGCTATGTGAGGTTTTTAATTATTTTTAGCTCTTGTTCTCATGCCTCATTGTCAACATAATCAAAATCAGGACTTCCGTTTGAGGTGAGTGAGCTCTGTTGAGCCACCCTGCTCCGCTCAAATGCTTTATGCATGGGAGCTCAATTAATGGAGCGCCTTGCTTGATGGTATTTACATATAAATTTCCAGATAGTTCCTCTAATTGCTTCCCTAACGAACTTCAGAAGAGCTTTTGATAGAGCCCCTGGAATTTTCAAATGGAAGTCCCTGCTTGAAAATTATTTCTTCATTTTCTTATATTGTCTCTCCCAGGATTCAACAAAAAGGTTGAGGACAGCAAGCAACTTGCTCAGAATGCCAGCTTGAAGATCCCAGACATCGTTGAGATGATCGAAAGAGCCAACGAGACCGCCCTCACCGCCGAAGCTACCATCAAAGATGCCGAGGAAGACGCCCTCATGGCTAGAGAGATCGCTAACGAGGCTGAAGCTAATGCAACGGAGGCATCCAATGTGAGTGGGGTTTGAGACACTTTGATTATAGGTTATACACTAGTAAATGCCTTTCCTATACTTTTATATGATAAAATGGTCATTTTTGAGGCTGTTTTTCTCATATTTAGAATTCTTAAGATGAATAAACGGGTATTGTGGGGTGAAAGTACAACATGTATCCTACAAATAGTCAAATTTTCAGCATAGTATTACCTGGAAAGTTTTCACTTTTAGAAACGCTGAACGTAGTAATGTCATTACCGCCCCGTTGTCCCAAGTATGAATTGACAAAAAAATGTGATGTGGCCAATATTCAGCGAATCATTCTGGTGGAGTAATTTCTGACTATTTTACAAATCAAATGTCAGAAACTGAAAGAAGACATTCAAATCTAACGATGTAATATGAAATTTTCATATTTTATTACACATCATAGCTCAATTTTAAGCTTTTTAGAGTAGGTTCTCTGGATGCCCCATGAGCAAATAGTTCCCATTTTGGCCATAGCTTAGTTCCCGGTAGTAATTTTGGTAGTGTATAACCTATAGGTCGCAATATGAAAATAATTAGTTTGCTCAACGAGCCATGAAGTAAATCGTATTTAAATTCTTTTTACAAAACAGTGCAAAATCATGCTATAAGCAATTGGTTGCTTGAACTTTTTTTTTGGGATACTTAGCAAGAGTTTGCATTGAAAAAAAACCATAACACCATAAAGGTCATCAAGGTTTGCTATGATTACGTATATTTGTTTAAAACTTATTGAACCGTTTTCTCTAGATGTTTATGAATGTTCACAATTTTTACAAAAACAAAAGTTGGTGTAAAGGCTAAAAGCAAATGGTTCAGAAAAAGAGTCAAAATTTCTTGCATTGAGTGCTTTTTGGAAAATTAATGAAAAAGATTCCCAAAATAACATGGAATTCAGTGTTGTTTAGGTCTGCATGAAGTTTAAAATTGTAGAAGGACCAAATGGAATCATGATTGCTGTGAACTCTGTGAATCTTGAAGTATGCAACAAGCAGCCGATTAACGCACATATACCAATATGACCATACGGGGAAGTAAATTAGTCGGTATTTCTCAAATCCTAACAACGTACCAAATCATCCTGAATATTCAAATGAACTTATGATCAGTGTTTGTCCATTTGTTAGCAACAAAATTAGCCAAAAATAATACCAGGATCGTGAAGAATTCATGTAAGAAAATATTAATACGCAGTGATTTGGTCTTAATCAATCCTAATCAATCATAATTAGTCTCTTACACAATGCAAAACCACCAGTTGACTATGTTGTAGAATACAAAGGATATGCTATGGATCTCTTAACAGAGTCTGATTGCTTGTTATATACTTCAAGGTTTATTGAGTATAGGTAGTCAAGGGCGTAGTGTAGTTAAAAGTGTAGTACCCAATTTTCTTAAACCACATCAGGTCATTTCTTTACTCTGCTTTTTCTTCATCTTTATTACTTGTTATTTTGCAGGGTGCTCAGCGTGTGAAAGACGATGCAGAACAGACCAAACTCGAAGCTCAACGGCAAAATGACAGAGCTACTGACATTGCCAACAATGCAACTGCTACCGACAATGAGCTAGGCGCACTGGAAGATCAAGCTGAAGGGGACGCACAATTAGCACAACAGGTGAGGGGTGGGGGTAACGTATGATGGTACAGGAGGGTGGTGAGGGGGTGTCAATATGACAGAGCTACTGATATTGCCAACAATGCAACTGCTACAGATAATTAGCTAGGTGCACTGGAAGATTAGGTTGAAGGGGACGCACAATTAGCACAACAGGTGAGGGGTGGGTGTAACAGGAGGGTGGTGAGGGGAGTGTCAAAATGACACGAGTTACTGACATCGCCAACAATGCAACTGCTATTGACAATGAACTAGGCGCACTGGAGGGTCAAGCTGAAGGGGACGCACAATTAGCACAACAGGTGTGGGAGTGAGGGTAAAATATGAGGGTACAGGGGATGGTGAGGGGAGTGTAAAAATGACACGATCTACTGACAACGCCAACAATGCAACTGCTACTGACAATGAACTAGGCGCACTGGAGGGTCAAGCTGAAGGGGACGCACAATTAGCACAACAGGTGAGGGAGTGAGGGTAACATATGAGGGTACAGGGGGTTGGTGAGGGGGTGACAAAATGATAGTGCTACTGACATTGTCAACAATGCAACTGCTACAGATAATGATCAAGCTGAAGGGTATGCACAATTAGCACAACAGGTGAGGGGATGGGTTAGCGTAGGGGGTGGGGGGGGGGGGTTACAGGAGGGTGGTGAAGGAGGGTGGCAAAATGACAGCTATTGACATTGCCAACAATGTGACTGCTACCAACAATAAAATATGCGGTGGGGTAATATATGAGGGGATGGGAGAGTATTGAGGAAAGTATGAAAATCATAGGAGTACCGACATTGCAAACAATGTGACCGCTATCAACAATGAACTTGGTGTATTAGAAACCAGGCTAAAAGGGACACAATAGCTGAAGGGATGGGGTAACATATGAGGGAGGTAGAGAAAATGTCAAACAGACAGAACAGCTGATATTGACAACTGTACATTAGAAAGTGGCTTCAAAACTCAACCCTGCGGTTGCCTACTAGTTCTGGGTGGTTCAACCGGAACAAACAAAAGACAACCGCCGCTTGAAATTTGAAGCCACCCCTTAAGTAGAAGGGGGAAACATGGTCGTTGTGTGAGGGTAAGGGAATGTTATGGGGATAATGTCAAAATGACAGGGCCAGAGGTGGTTTTCAGGATATCCCACAATGCATCATTCTGATATACTGATATGTAATAGGCAATAATGGTTTTCTGGATAAGGGGCTATTAGGAATTTGAGAATTCCATTGAATAGTACTCATTCATATCTTTCTAGGGATGTGTTTATTTTCACACTAGCCCAGTGTTTACCCACATTGCTGACACCTCAAAAACCTTAGCAACTTGTACATAAGTATAGGAGTTGAATTGGATTTGCAGGCATATTATTCAATCAGTGTATCAGAATAATGCATTGTGGGATATCCTGAAAACCACCTCTGTGACAGGGCTGTCTTATCTACATTGCTAACAATCCAACACATCATGTTTACATATCAATACGAGTAATCAATAAGAACAACAGACAAGGGTAATGCCCATGAAATACTTACACAAAACGGAACTAGCTTCTTGCTAAACGCTTAAAAAAATGCTAAATTTTAAAATATTTTACCTTGCTAGTGGCTGGTTAGCGTCTTCGTAGCGTGTAAAATCAAACCAGACGCTAGCTGCGTCTTGTAAGTGTATCATGGGCATAAGGCTACTTACTAGTCTAACATATGAGGGTTATGATAGGTGGTAGAGGAGTCATGTCACTCATGGGTATTTGTGACTACCAATTAACATTATGCAAATACTTCTTCTTTTGTTCATAATTACAGGCTCAAACCAAAGCTAATGAAGCCAAACGTAAAGCAGAACAAGCGACAAAAGCCGTGCAGGATGCTCTAGATGCAGTCACCAGGCTGATGATGGAATTACGTAAGTACTCACTGTTGTATATTTGTGTTTTAAATCATATCATGTTGTGGCAATCATAAATAAGAATGTTTGCAGGGTCTGTAACAAATATTGAAACACTTGAGAAATTAGCTTAAGTGTAAAAGTAGCATTGGGAGGTTAAAGCAACTTTCATACATGGGCACCTGATGATTTTGGTTTTCAGTTTTCAGTTTTTTATACACTTGATTGTTACATTTTTTTGAACGTGTATATGAATTATATATATACAAGGGGAATTATGCAGGAAAGTTGGTTGCATACGCATATCTTGTATCGCAGCATGTTGTGTTCCCAGTAATCATAAGTCAGATAGATAAAGTCTAAAAGATTTATAATTGGAGTATGCCGACTTCTAGCTTCTTACATTATTTTAGTTAAGCTAGGTTAGTCACAATTGCCTGCCCCCCCCCCCCCCTATTTTTGTCAAAAGCATTTCGAGGCATTAACAGCAGGGCACAAAAGATTGTAGTGCTTATAGACCAAACAATAATTTATTGGACAATGTAAACAAACATCCAGAGTACAGGGCCCCATTGTTTGTGAATGTAACCCCTACCATGGATTTTTGTTTAATTTGTCCATCCAACCATGCACTCTTCTATAGGCCAAATGAAAATTTATTGGACAATAATTATTTAAACAAAAATCCATGGTAGGGGTTGCATTTACAAACATTGGGGCCCTTCCCTCTGGATTTCTGTTTACATCGTCCATAAAGTTGTGAGTGGCTTTTAAGTAGTTAAACTTTGTCACAGTTGAAGGCAGATTTATCTAAATTCATCAGGTTCTTCCAAATTAATAAGATCCATCTAAAGTTAATATATTTATTCTAAATCACTACTGATTACAATGTATTTTAACTTTTTCAACAGAAAATCTTGATGAGGCAGATCCAACAAAGGTCGCCGAGATCGAAGAAGACTTCCAGAACCTTCAGCGCACATTCGAGCGCGATCTTAACATCGACGACGTCATGGACAGACTACGAGGTCAGGCGCAACAACAGGAGGTCTGGATTAACAACTACACAATTGATTTAGAACAGATAAGAAAAGACGTGGCTAATGTCAGAGCGATTAACGAGACTCTTCCCGATTTCTGCCCGTACCAAGATGTTCTAGAGCAGTAATCCAACAGTTTTAATAGGGGAACACAAAAGAGGGGGTATTTTTTAAAAAGATATATTGTGAATTGTGACGATTAAGATTGCAAATTTTTTTGTACTATTTATATCATGGTTTTGAATTATCAATTTTGCAATCTTTGTCTTACCGTTGACTTTTTGAAGTACATTACATGCATATAATTTATTGATATACATGTATTTTATTAATGGAAATATCATGAAATATGTATCTTTTATAGTTGTGATGAGAGCACAGAGACAGTAGCTAAAAAAATAAGAATTTTGGAATTTGTCAGTTCACGGCAAAAAGTGAAATAACATTGTAATACCACTTTTCTCAGGGCATTTGATTAACTATGCAAATAATTTGGACGCTTGGGATCTTTTACCTATTTTCTCTTTCATAATTGCAATTGAATCCAAATATTTTTCTTGTTTTGTCTTGAGCCAGATTTTGTTTATTCATCCAAGTAAGATATTGTTAGAAATTTCAATTAAGGAGAAGGCTTGTCACTTCTAACAGGTAAACTAGTTTGCAGCAAACTTAGTAAGACCGGGTAGAAGACATTCTTTTTTATCTGGAAGGTCTTTTATCATTTACGAATTCTCCCCTATACTAAGTTTGCACATTGAGCTATACAAAACCGAGGAGCGCCAAAAATTTCCCTTTAAAATATTGATACTCACTCCAAATTGGTCTGCACCTAATCATTGTTTCCTTAATTTTCACATCAACAATTTAAATTCCGCTAAAACTTTCTACATTTTTTGGAAATTGAGGATCTTTTCTCTCCCCGTGTTAATCAGCGGGACTAAATTTGCTTGTCAATTAACCGTCAATTCCATTCACGTAACAAATTAGTCTCGTTATACAACATTTATGACTGTAACAGACGGGACATTCGCGTAAATTCACTTGGTTGACCGTAGCAAGTGAAGACTGGTAAAAGAGATTTTGGGAGCGAATCATTTTTGCTTCGCTCGCTATCTATTTACGTTGCTCCTCGTAAATCGCCGTTCGTTGCTTCAACGGTGTGTGTGAGGTGAGCGACCAAAATAAAAAAGACACACATACCGTTGAAGAACCTTTAACTAAGGTAAACTGAGTTGGAATATAAAACAAATATTGACTGCTTTTCCATTCTGGCGTTTGTAAAAACTATTTTGCCTCAGTTATCTTGACAGGCACGGATCTTGAAATTGTCATAGTATATAATCTCATGATCACTTCTGGGCAATAATTTTTACTATTTTCCCTCATGAGCCGTCAATATTTATATAATATTAACTTCTCTCATCAGTTTTTAAAAAGAGGCAGGGTTTTGTATAGAGCTAACTTGCTGGATGTTAAAGGTCAGGTTTTTGTCTGAATTGAAGTCTTTTTGAGGCATTTTAAACTTTATTTGTCAATTTTCATAATTGGAATATATAAAGAACTCATGTTAGGCTACAAATGACGTTTCTTTCATCCCAATCTTTTTAGTTGATGCAATTCCTTGTTTCCGTCATTTCAGGCATGAGAAGCTTCCTGATTTTGCAGGAATTCCTGCAAAATATTTGCAACAATTCCTGCAAATCAACCAATTTTTAAGCAGATTCCTGTAAAACTTGTCAATATCATTCTCATGCCTGCATTTTATACACAATACAAGTGTGCTTTATCATTCTGTGTTTATTTAATTCTTCCTTATCGAAAGTGCTGCCATTTTCTACAATCTGTGAACTTCACCATAAGCAATTGCTTTTTAACAAGACTTCATCCAGGGACTTTTCGGCTTGTATTTTTGTATTGTACCATTCGTGATTTATAATAAGATAATGCTTTATTTTTACTGAAAACGCAAAAGTGATGAGAATTTTTGTTCCTTTTTTGCTGACAAATTATTTTCATTAAAAAATGTATCGTCACTTTTTAAAAATAATACTTGGACAACTGGTTTGTTTTTGCATATATTGCCACGATACATTTATTGCTACCTGTATATAGGGTTGAGAGGGAAACGTTAGGGCACAGTCCACTAAAATTTTAATACCATTTTACTTCTACTTGCTATGAAGACACACAGCATTGTTTGAAAGAATTTGTACTTGAGTTTGAAGAAGACTTACAAGTTCTTCTTTTATGTCATGTGACTCTTGGTTCAGTTTGTCAGCCCCATGAAACCTTCACATTGATTGGTCCACATTGGCTCAGTTTCATTATTTGACCCAATCAACAGTCTTGTTAGTAAGGAAAATGGGATTGGCTGCAAATTTGGGTGCAGGTATTTTGATCATAAAACTCTTGATATTCCTGTTAGCATAGGAGCACCAGTGCTTGTGAGAGTTATAAAACATCCGAGTCCTGTGCGAAGCATTGATGTTTTACAAGCATTACAACATGCTTTTTACAAGCTGAAGATGATGTCACATATATTTGACAACAAGAATTTCTTTGTTTTTCCGTCGATGTAAAAACTACTTGTAAGTAACCCGCCCTCACTAAATTCTGTACATATCTGTATTAAACGCTGTGAATGTAGAACCAGTCTTGTTTGTAATTATTATTTGAAGTTTAATTAATTATTATCCTGAATCATTTAAGTTAGCTAAACACAGTTTTATTCATCTTTTTCAAGATGTATACTCTGTGTTTGTTTTTAAAAGGACATTAAATATTGTGTGTTTACAGTTAGTTGCTGATGAAATAGCCCAGGAGTCCATATATGGCTTCTGACCCGGTTGCAGCATCATTAACAAGTGCCAAGTTCAATTTTACCAGTTTAAATAGAGTCAAATTAGATAGGGTGAGGCCAAATTGGCAATTAACAAAAGTTGGTTTATCAAACAGGTTTTTTTAACGTCACAAATTTTATGTCCATTTTAAAAACAAATCCAGAGTCTTAATTTTCATTTTAGTGTTTAGCGGGCCAGTGTTACAGAACAGTTTGTAGTATAATTTTGTTGGATTATTCTGTTTAAAGTAGTATTAATTTAATGACACTGTTATTTTATTTATTTTATTATGTTACATTAGTAGGGTAGAGTCAGAGTATACATAGCCAGCAGGGACTGACAAAAAAAGTTAAAACTAAGTTAAGATATGTCTTACAAATTGCATTTAATTTAGTGCCAAATTTCAATTTTGACACATTTGCGTTTATCACAATTTCTCTGGGACAAAATTGATCATGTAAGTTTGAAATGCAGGGTGGCAGTTGCATTTGTATACAATGGGCCCAGTCCTCTGGATTTTTATTTACATCGTCTAAATAATTGTAGTTTCAAGCTCAATTTGACAGCGTATTCCTCGCTCTTCTACATGGAGTTTGTTTGAAATACTTATATGCATTCTTAATACATTCAAAACCCCTCTAACACAAAATCTGTATGAAGAACGAGTTTTTCATTTCAGTTCGGCGGAACTCACAATTCGGATACGTATCTGAATTTAAATACTCTGTATCAAAACTCCGATACCCGTATCTGAATTGGGATATCAGCTGAAATTAATATTCAGCTTCGCCGCGCACCATACCGGTATGTATAAAAGTCAATAACATTATCATCATTTGTCATCTAAAATTCTAAGAAAGTTTTGGCCAAATTATTTTGCCTTCTGTGATAAGGAGAGCTGTCCCGCTGGAATTGCACAGATGGAAATGACATTTCCACAGATAGATTTATCATAGATGCAAGAAAGATGTTCTACATGTTCTTGCCAGCTTGCGCTATCGATTTGTTTCCTGTGCCACGACAGGCGTATCAGAATTCTGATACCCCTCCATATCCTAATTCTGATACGGGTATCACAATTTGGATACAAAATATACGTGGGTATCCAAATTCAGATACGTATCCGAATTTTGAGTTCCGCCAAATTGATTTTGTCCTCAGGATTTGTGTGGGGAGATTGTCAGATCTTGCTGGTTATACCTCTTAGTGTAATAGAGCGGATAGAAGATGAAGGAATACTAGAGATGGGACTGACTTGGTGTTCTATTCTGATTTTATACCAAAACAATTAAAGTGAGATTTTTTGAAATAAATATGATATATTTGCAATTGCTTATCTCAAAAGATATCTAAATGGTGTGTTTAGAGCTTTAGCAACGTTCAAGCACAATGCATTTATTTCAATTCATACCCTGGTCACATAACCATGCAACGAGGTTACGATGTGTTGACGGCGTCAATTCAGCAGACACCGATCGGACACCGCTTCCGCTGGAAGCATGCCGCAAGAATTTTATTCCGAGTTAAAACCTTGCAGTTTGTATACGATGTGTTATGGTCACATAACCACCGGTGACCGATCGGGCATCGCAATCATTTACCGATGCCATACTGGCGTTGCGGCTTATGTGACCAGGGTGTCGGCTATCTGTTTGTATTGTCTTGTCTCACTCACGTTGAAAGTTTGCTTTGGTTATCAGAATTGAAATCAAGATCTCACCTGCTAGTATTTTTATGTATACATACAGTATTTAAAACTATCTTACAGTGTTGTATATTTGTATTTTTGTTCTTTAAGTTAATGTATTGATCGATAAATTCTAATCCTGTTTTTTTGTGCCATGCAAATAATATGGTGTCATTGTTATGCAAATTACATGATGTCATTGTTATGGAAATTATATGATGTCATTGCTATGTAAATTACATGTCATTGTTATGCAAATTATATGATGTCATTGCTTTGCAAATTGCATGTCATTGTTATGTAAATTACATGATATCATCATTATGTAAATTGCATAATGTCAATAACATGATGTTATTATGTCATTATCTATGCAAAATCTGTACGCATCAGCATCATTGCTTCCCGGGATGAGATTATCACTTCTCAAAACCGAGTGATGTGCTTACTGCTTACAGATTCAAAATTAACTCATTTCTATATTCACATTTTGGATATTTTTTTCTGCTCAGATTTCTCCACTGCCACATTTTGTTTACTACCCTTTTTTCTGTTCAAAAATACTGTTATCCCGACTGCCCACCCTCACTCTTTCAATGTCATATACACAGCAAGATTACTATGAATAGCTTACGACAATCATTACAGAGTAACTGCATAGGTGCTCCAATTTGAGGTACCTGTAGAGTAGTTGTAAGAGTATCTCAGAAGGTGTGCTATGCACTAGATGAAGATGTACTCTGCAAGTAATTTAGATTGGAGTACCTATGTAGTCCCTCTGAGATGGTCCAAGCAGGTGGACATAGTTACTGTGTAAGTTCCAAATAACTGCCTTGCAATTCCAGATTGCTATTCTATTTATTGCCCTCCCTCCCTGCTTTTATGAGTGTTCAACTTGGAGCTTATCTTCACCTGGATACTCCACTTTCTACCATGGTGCTAAAACTACGCATTTATAGACAAAATAAAAACTTATTGGCCATTTAAACAAAAATCCATGGTAGGGTTACATTTACAAACAATGGGCCCTGCACTCTGGATTTTGGTTTTCACTGTCCAATAAATTATTGTTTGGCCTATAGGTAAAGTGTAGTCACTATACCAAAATGCTGCTATGTTCTTTCTGCCAATTGCAGGGTGTATCAAAAAGATGTATACAATTTAAAAGGTTTTTTTGAAAACATTTATTGTAATCCCCCACACAAAGGTAATTTGGAGACAAAATATTTGTCTTGGAAATTTTCTTAAAATGTTTCAGCATTTTAGATTTTAAATTCAATTTCAACATTTTATTGAACAGTTTTGACCAATGTAAATTAAGTCAGGTTTTAGTGCATGGTAAATCTTGAGGCCAACTGAATACAATTTTATGTTTCCTGTCCAGTTTTTGGAAAAAAGGAATAAAGAAGAGCGTTTTATTGGTAAACTACTCTAAATTTACCAAATTTAGTACCATTTTAGCATGTTCAATGCACAAAATGATGTGTACGAAAAACAAGGTCTTTTTAGTTTTTTTGAGAATTGGACCCCTCTGATGATCACATTTTTTTATGAACAAGTTCAGATCAAAAATTTACAAAATAAAAGAAATGTGAAAAATCTTAAAAAAAAGAAGTGCAAGAGGGGATGAGAAACATAATATATTTTAATTTGCTCTATAAAGAGGCTGACGTGAACATCCATCAACATCAAATTAGCTTTTGATTTTTCCACACATTTTTTTAAATTGTGAAATAACTCTTATGTTAATTTGAAAATCAAAGAAATACAGACTATTTTAATAAAGTCATGTATTTGAGACTATGCAGTAAAAAACCCTTTGTGCTGTATTTATTTCATTATTTTTTTAGT
>JXSR01S019289.1:6102-30176 GCA_000969725.1 Ophiothrix spiculata | reverse complement strand
TATGCCACAAGAGCATTAATATTGGCGACTTTTCCTTGTATTTTTTTGGTTCTTTTAATTGTCAGAAATGCAAAAATCGTACTAATACGATTTTTTGCCGACTAAAAACGTAAAAATCGTAACAAATACGATAAAATCGTACTAGTTGGCAAGCCTGCATACATTACCAGGCTTTTTACTTTTTAGAATCAAGAAAGCAATGTCTAGGAACGCATTTTAAATTTTTTGATTTTTTTCTTAGTTTTTGAGATATTGTCAAAAAATTGGTCCAAAAATGTCAAAAATCCCACCGTTGCCACCATTTTTGGCAAAACATGACACTTTCTGACCTATTTTTGGCAGTATTTCAAAAAACTAAATCAGGCAGGCAAATTTTTGCCTAAAATAGCCCAAAAATCTTACAAAATGGGAGAAGAGGAAAAAATTTGTTAAAAGAAATTTTTTGGCCCAAAAGTGGCTGATTTCACATGATTTTTATCAAAACTACAAAAAAATCTTCCAAAATGGAAATTTAAGAGTTGGTCGGGCCTGTTTTTTTCCGCCCGGCCTGTCTTTATTTAAAGGTGTAACCCAAGTCGTTCCCAAACATGAACCCAAGTCGTTCCCAAACATAAAAATGACCCCCTATTGGGGTAAATTTCAAGGACATTTTGTCAATTTTTTTACCCCTTTTTTCCTTAAAAACAAGGACAAATTGGCCTGAAAATTACCCTCTATTTTTTACATTCCAAGGACATATTTTTCAAAGTCCCCCTATTTTTTATATTTCAAGGACGCTGTAACATACTAAGTTTTCATGCAGATTATATTTTACACTACTTAGAACTTTTATTTTATTTTTAAGTATGAGTAAACAGTTTTATGTTGTGAAAACAAAGTAAAAACAGTCTTTTTACAGTATGTAACTTACATTTTAGCGTAAAATTACAATTTGATTTGTATTCACATATTATTAGATTTCTAAAAATCACCCTATTTTTTTATTTCGAGGACACAAAATACCCTCTATTTTAAAAACATCACGGACATTTTTGTCCGCGGACAGGGTTGAAAAATGACCCCTTTTTCCACGAAATTGGGAACGCTCATGCGTACACACAGTCAAAGTTAAGTTTGAGGACCGGGTTTTTTCGTCACTTACCTGAATAGTTTTCAGCATTGGGTAGCTTGATACCCAAGATAGCATGCTCATTATTCTTGCCAACCAATACAATGGGATAGATGTCCGATAGCTCGGAAATAAGCGTTGTCCTACGATGTCCAAACTCATGGTGAAGCTTCCTCGATTCCTCTCTGGACACAGTGAATGTAAAAAAGGCAGATAATGAGGTTATAAATTATGTATATCGGACTCAAACATTCCAAAGTAATCAAAGTAATTTCAGAGGTTTTAACTGTACAAATACCAATTACACAACTTGGATGCTCACTCACCCTATAAATAAAAAAAAAAATGCTGTGCTTATATAGCACTTTTCCAGAATTGATCAAAGCGATTTACATTTATTCCGTTACCAATAGAATATAACCTCCTTACGCGGCTGCCTTACAATCACGGTGCCTATTGAATATATTCATAGTAACTACCCATGATAACGCTTGGGTCGACGAAGTAATTAGGATTAAATGTCTTGCCCAAGGACATAACCCGTTGGCCGTAGCGGGGCTCGAACTCACAACCTTCTGATTCAGAGTCCTGCTCTGTTCCACTAGACCACACAAGCACCTATCTAACTACACAGCAATTATTTGTGAGCGCAAGGCTTCGGTAAAGAGGTTGAAAAAATGGCCATGTTTATATGCGCAACATGCTGTATTTAACTACGCATACGCCACCATGACGCATGTTATATGTTTGATGCTCAACAGAAAAGCCGTCAGGCATTGGCCAATCAAGTGCCAAGATTAATTAGCCATTACCGGCGTCTTATCTAAGTGTTGCTCTGCAATGTCCAAGTTCATAGAAAAGATTTCAGACGGGGAGTGATATTTTCAAGTGGAATAGCTTGTTTACAAGATTTGTTTGTTTTGTCAACCTACCTCTGCTCATGTAACCTTTGCTTATCCTCCCTCAACTGATTATAATCCTTTTTGACTTTTTCCATCTTCTCTCTAATCTCTTCATCAGTACTTCGTACTTTTACTTTATCTCTGTTACAAAATGCAGTCTCTGCATCAAGTGACTGTTGTCTTTGTTTTAATTCATCCTTTAGAAGTCCTACTTTTAATAAAAGTGATTCTTTACATGAAACCTGTAAAATAAAAGAATCAATAATAACATTTTATCTGCATTCACTAAGACAAGGGCTGATTGGGAAACACCCAATCATAGTAGTAGTAGTAGTATTTATAGATTTAGTCAATTAATATCACATGACATAAATTGACTAAATTTATAAATAGCATTATGCAGGCCTAAAAAGTGTGAATTTCATAAAATGCACAAGATTTGGTCATGTTTTTCAAGGTTGGGCCCATTTGCGTCACATCCCACTAACCTCATCCATACCTAACTCCACCTTGTTAATAATCTACTATCTGTTAATCATTACCTCTTTTGGGGTATTATTCTCAATTAATTGATTTTGAGACTAATATATTAATACCTTTAAAATCATACCAAAATAATGAATGACAATTCATTGGATTATTGAAAAGTTCTGACCAAAATTGATGCACAATGTTCATACCTCATCCATACCAACCACATTGATACCTGCTTTTACCTATGGCTACTTGAGCTAATTAACTCTAACCCTATCCGCACTCTTAACTTTTTCCAATTCTAGCCTTTGTTTGACATATTTCTACCAATAATACCCAAGGGAAGAGTTAGAATATTATGGGGTACCTGTTTTGTCCTGACTACAGCCTTCTTCAGTTTTTCCATGATAGCACATCGGACCTTAGATTCAGACAGTTTTGTCCGACATATTGCTACCAATAATACCCAAGGGAAGAGTTAGAATATTACAGGATACCTGTTTTGTCCTGACTTCAGCCTTCTTCAGTTTTTCCATGATAGCACACCGGACCTTAGATTCAGACAGTTTTGTCTGACATATTGCTACCAATAATACCCAAGGGAAGAGTTAGAATATTATGGGGTACCTGTTTTGTCCTGACTTCAGCCTTCTTCAGTTTTTCCATGATAGCACACCGGACCTTAGATTCAGACAGTTTGGTCTGACATATTGCACGTTGGGTTGTATGTAATCTGGAAGCACAACAAGATATAACAAATCGCATTTTATTACAAAAAGATACAGCCTTTATATGTGAATAGCATTGTTATCATAAATCTAGACTTAAAAGCTTTAAAATGATGCCTTACTTTTGATTACCGAATGTTAGTTGCAAAGTTACGGTCAAATCTGTTAACGGCCTTTAGCTGATACCGAAAAAGATAGTTTTGAGAATCGTGTTTTAATCTTGTGTACTATCTAAACTTTGAATGGAGATGGAGTTTTATTTTGGATATTATTACATTTTTTAATATTCTGAATGTTGGAACCTGATTGACAATACATATCAAAGGTAAAGTTTCTGATAAAACTAGCAATTCGACACAATTATTGACTGTGTTAACCTACAATGTCCCACAGCACGCAATACACTATGCCAGTGTTGAGGTACCTACAGATAATATGATGGGTCACATAAAAAAATACTGGGGATTTATAGTGCGCTCTGCCTCCCAGATTTGTAATTCCACTCGGCCTCTGCACACTTTACAGGTGTTCGCTGACCACTGTGGCCAAATTAAGTTCCATTCCACACCAAGCATCATTTCAGGTTGTGCGGCAACCTCTAGGGGCGCTGAACCTTGATCAGCTGCTCGGATCAGCTGCCCGAGTTTTGTACGGGTTTCCACGAGACAATTATTAGTTAATTCCTTGTCCAAGGGAATCCAAGCACACTCAACTTTTGGCACCAGCGGGGTTCGAACTCGGGACCTTCTGTCGAGTCTGTCCATTGTTACTTTTGAGTTCTGTTAGACAACCCTTGACACTTTAGTACCATGTGAAAATTAAGTGTAGCAGAGTGCTCAAAAAACTTATATGGAGCAGTCAAAATGAAGTGTTGGACGTGACATTTTCCGTTCACATTGAATAGAATTTTATTTAAATACACTGACACGCCCATGGTGGATATCTGTGGCATTTTATGCTATCATTTGCAAAGACAATAATGCCCACACAAAATTACATGACTGGTCCTAGAATTAATTCATATATGGTTAATTGAAATCTAGTCCGTAATTTTCCGTTCACAATTTTGTCACGTCCAACACTTTTTGCAGAAGCCCTGTTGTCTTTATGAAGTGAGTTCTATGTTTGTGTTACTCACTCTCCAAGAGGACTATCTCTCTACTATTAAATTGAACCTAAAGTTTTGACAATCATTCTAAAATGACTTTGATCTGAGAACAAAACATTTTCCGTTCACAACAGTCACGTCCAACACATTTTGTCACGTCCAACACTTGTGTGTTGCATATCTTCAAAAAGAAGAGGTCTGCAACTTTGAATTTATAGTATGTTTCTAGTTGTTGAATGGGTTTGTGAACTACAAACCTACTTTAAGGTGTGATCAGTTTTTGTAAAATTTCAAAAATTTGCCCAGTTCACATTTGAACTTTGTCACGTCCAACACAAGCCTGTATCAAGCAATCATAAAAACTTAATAGTTTTGGAATATTGGAAGAGCATAGACATGAAACAAAGCATTCAATATGGAAATTTTGTAGTGGTGCATCATTTCAAAACCTGAAAATTAGTTTTGTTTTTCATAATTGTCAAAAAGATGTGATTTAAGGCAAAATTCCATTCACATGTTACGTCACACACTTAGGACATAAAGCTTATTATCTGCTAACAAAATGGTTGAAATTTGCTAGCATTTGGCAAAAATATTTTCTTAAACAAAACTTTTTAATGTCAAAAACCTGTTTTTGGCCAAAAATAGCAGCAAAAAGTGTCATAAAATTGGCAAAATTTGAGCTAGAATGCATATGTTCATATTTCAGCTTGAATTGCCTAAAGGTACATAGTTGACATTTATAAAGAGAACAAGTCTAATTTCTTTTGGCACTAGAGATAAATTTCCATATACTTCTTGATCAAAAAAATCAATAAAGGAGAAAAGATTTAGGTGTGCTTTCCATTTTTTCTTCATATGACAAAGTTTGTTACTTAGTTTGAAAAAATGACCCCCAGGTTGACAAAAAGTTGGCAATTACTGTGGTGTGGAACGGGCCACATATACATATTGCCACTAATCTGATAAATATCAATAATTCTCTTTATCAATGCTTTTTGTTGTGCTTATACTGCATCCATGGTTTTAATACATAATATTGAAATGTTCCACCTGGATTACCCCTAATTTGATTTTTCTGATCTGAGTAGATAACGGCAGGCTGTTGCCAATTAGTTTACGTGTCTCCATTACCACATTTTCAAGGTTTTTTCCCATTGATGAGGTAGATATGTTCTGCCTTCAACCTTTCAATGATTTGCTTTTTTACTCTTTACTCATTACGCCCCAGTTCTACAAACTCATACGGACAAGAACAAACACAAGTGCTGAGAAGACATCAAGATAAAGCAAAATCCGACTCAGTGGTGAGCTCGTAACATGCCAATTGGCATTGGAGAACCAAAGTAAAATTAGAGGCCCATAACAAGGTTTTACATTTATATTTCCACTTATATGATGATGATGATTATGTGATTTATTGTGCACAGAATTCACTAATACATGCGACCCGGGTGCAAAATGTAAATAGTCAACAAGGCTGTGCAATCCTTACCTTCCTAATGAATAGATACCATAACACATAATTGCAGAATTCTGCTCCACTTCTATAAATTCTTGAAAATCGTTACCTACACCATCACCTGCATCCTGGAAAAAAGAGGAATAGTGGAATATAGAATAAGTGGAATTTTACTTTGAGTGATAACTTAAACCGAAGGCCCGTATTCCAGAAAGGTGTTTAGCTAAACCACGGTTTAACTGAACATCAACTGTCCAGGAATGATACGCACTGTTGCAGCTTTCAAGCGGAACAGTTCACTAAGCCGTGCTGTTGACAAAATTTAAAACCGTGATTTAGCTAAACATCTTTCTTGAATACGGGCCTAAGTGTCTGCTCTTTCACAATTATTCATTGCTAAATAAATTTGTTGTGTCAATACTCAAATTTATGACTTAGATCTTGCCCAGATCCCTCTACCAACCCCACCACTGACCGACCTCCTCTCTGATCTAACCAAGTTAATGACCAAGCAGGGAGGCAGGGTCTGTTACCAATTCACACAGACTGACCAATTCTAACTGGCTTGGTGCTAACAAATAACTAAGCTCAGTGCAAGAGCTACCCATGACTTTGATACAATACACCAGACATGAACTGCTTGTGGGATCTGTGTCAGTGTTCGAAATAAGGGTTTTTTCCATGCACAAATGCATGTTAAATTTGCTCTGAGCATGTGAATTTTTGCTTGTGCATGCAATTTTTTTGTATTTTCAGCCCATTTTTGATGAGTTGTTTCATTTGTGCTGATCTGTGTGTGTGTCAAGACAATAACGTGAACGCTGCAGTTTCAGGCTAGAAGGATTCCACTAACTATAATTTGCTATAAAACCAAGACCCAAGGGCTGAAATAAGAAACTACCATGCTTGATCAACATATTTAGCAGATTCTCCATAAAGATAATTTAGATGAAATAGGAAGCAAAAATTTATTACCCCTTGCTTGACATGAATCCTTGAATCCAATTGGTTGAATGCTCAACCGTATTACATGTTTTAAGTCTAAAAATAACTTTGATCACAAATGTGACCCATCATATCGAAAGGTACCTTAAGGGTCGCAAAATGAAAATTGTTTTTTTTTTTTGGTCTCATCTGAAAGATTATATTTTAAGCTTTAAAATGACACCTTGCTTTTGGTTATTGGATGTTCGATTGCAAAGTTACATCCAAATTTGCAAAAGGCATCTAACTGATTCAGAAAACTATAGTTCTGAGAAAATCGAGTTTCTGTACTGGTAAAACTTGAATGGAGAAAGGAATTTTATCTCAGTTTTTAAAACATTTGTCTTATGTTTTGGATGTTGGAACCTGATTAATATGATAGAAAACATTTCAAATCTAACATTTCTAAAGAAATTAGAAATTAGACTTTGGACGTGATTTTTGACTATGCTCAGCTGCAATGGCCTGTATCTAGTAATTTACTATGCCGACCTTAAGGTACCTTTCGATATGACGGGTCACATATTCAAAGAACTGTTGCGCAATGATGACTATGATTGGTGTGTTTTGATGTACGCATTCTAAAGTGGCGCACACAAACTTATCCTCAAACCAGGTTATATATTACCCGTTTGACAAATTTGTATTACTAGGTTGACTTTTGTAGTTTATGAAATTAAAAAATATACAATTTTCGTAAATTTGTGATCAAACTATGCATATTTTTTGTTTTAGAAATAATATTCGTGCCTATACCAAGTGATCTTTGGCCTAATGTTACACAGCACCCAACCATAGATGTCTCTCCGTATGCCATGAACAAACATGAGGTAACTAATAATTGGGTCACAATTTAAAACAATTATCTATTAATGTGATAATCCACCACAAACCTCCAATAAAGTAGGCTCCTTGTCAAATTTGTTTTATTTCACATTCAAATGAACATAATGTTCAACTATAAAATGATTCAGGTTCTTATGACACCTACAAGAGGAGTAAGGAAGCATGACAAAACCGTATGTCAAAATACGTCATCTACTCTAGGACCAGAGTGAATAGTCACTATACCTTCAAAAAGTATATGTGACGCGTTACATCAAAAGGTACAAGTTCTCGGCCAAGCAAATTTTGAGATACAGGCAAATAAAGCTTGTAAATTATTAAGAAAATAATAAGAAAATTGTCATCTTTATTCACCATATCTTCAAAATTTAAACTTCAATTTTCACAAGCAAGGTATCATTTTTAAGCTTAATTTATTCTCTTTAAAGTAACACAGAAATCTCAATTTTGTCAAAGGTAGACAACTTGTACCTTTTGATGTAACGCGTCACATATCATCTCTCTAGGACCAGAGAGCTCATCTAGATGCTGAACAGGCTTTGATGAGAATAAGCATAGAAGTAGAAGTCAGAATAAATAAAAACTGTGAAACCTTGTATAAGCATAGAAGTAGAAGTCAGAATAAATAAAAACTGTGAAACCTTGTATTTCAGTTTTCATTTTACATTCATTTCCAATTCAACTGTGTACAGACAATTTAACGTTTCAAATATTTTGGGAGTTGAAATGAAAGCAGATATTTTACAAAGAGTTTAACACTTAAGTGACTGGGGGTTCCTAGTGCCCTACAACAGGTTTTCGCGCTGAAATGCCAAAAAAAAAAATCGCTGCTCCGTGTAATTGTCAAACTTAACGAAGTAGATCACTCAGTTGCAAAAAAATCAAATTGACCCAGTCGTTTTTGTGCTAATTAGCATAAAGTGTTTTTTCGAGGGAGCTGTTCAAATTTGTTTTGCCCATAAAATCAAAACCAAATATCTTTTGAAATGGTTCATCCAATTTTCAAACTTTTATCTGTATTTTGGTCCTTTTTATATGCTTTATCATTGACCAGTGGCGTGCCCAGGATTTTTTGAGTGGTGGGGCACAACTATCAGTTTCCCCTGAATGATATACGACCAAAAAGGAAAACAAATTGATATAGCTTTTGAAAAGTGACAAGCAAAAAAAAGGTCTCACAAGTGCACGGCAAGTTTTGAAACTATTGTTAATATATTTCAAATTATTTTTTCTCTCCTCACCTTTTTTTGCTATCTTTTTTATGTCAAAATCCCCGAATGGGCCTTTTTCCCCATTTTCCCACGACTGTTTCACCAAACTGCCCCCCCCCCCTTTGGACATGCCACTGTCATTGACCAGGCTTTCAATGTAAAATTCACATGTTAAGGGCTTTTTTCAAGGTGAACCCAACTCCCCCCTTGAGCACCAACAGGTGGGAAATGCCTTGGTCACTTAAAAGTGTTAAGAAACGCATGAATATTTCAAATTATGCAAAATTTCAATTTAATCCAAAATACCGACTTTTATGTGTACTTTGCACCATAGCTCAATATGAAAAATGCTGACTTTACTGAGGGTTTTGTGATGGATGGTCACAAATAAAAATCCTAATACTTACTGTGATATTATCTGCTGAGCTGTAAAATCCTTCAAACATACCAAATATTATGGTATTAGGTTGGTAAACTAATCCATCTTTATGAATCTGTAAAAAAAACCATTTGGCCATATTGCAATTAAAGTGATTCCTTTAAGAGCTTAATACAGAAACAGGATAATAGTCTGAAACAGTATATGGTACTTAACCCCCTTTTCATAAAGATTTGAATCATGCGTATGTTTGATTTGAATCAAGCATATATTTGATTTCAAATGTAATTTTACTTTGTATCAACCTATTTTACGCTTGATAAATCAAACGTATGCTTGATTTAAATCTTTATGAAACGGGCCCAGATCACTTATAGGCCACTTCTAGGCCCCAGATCACTTGTAGGCCATCGATCACTTATAGGTCAATTGTAGGCCACAGATCACTTATCACCATTTTGAATTTATTGTGTCCTCCATAAGCTTGAAATACTTAAAATCTGAAATAAGTCTAACATTATGAAAACTGATACCTCTCCTCTGTACAACGACAGTGCAGAAACCATCAGATTAAATCAAATAAACAAATATAGGGGAAAATTGGGTTAGTGGGGCTTGTAAAACAGGGAAATTATTGCTTGCGGTATAAATTTACTCACCCTTTCTCCTAAGTAACAAAGCCCTTCCAGATTAATCCTCCATTCTATGATCAGCCTGTAGTCTTCTTTCCTGCCTCCCCATACTCTAACTATAAAACCTGTACATTCATTAGTTAAGGAAGCCAGTGCAAGAGTCTTAAGTATATAACAAAGATGTTTTACTTTTTTTATCACAGACATGATAATGAGATTCACAAGTTTTGCAGGAAAACTGCTTGAAACTGATTACAAAATTTGCAGGAATTCTTGCCAAAATGCAAGCACATATTTGAAATAATGGTTTTGGGATTGTAACATACACTAGTCAAGGATTCATTCTAGTTAAAAAACTCAATTTTGATAGAGGTGACCTTGAGGTTGAAAAGTGGATCATGAATTGCCTCTTTAAGTATGCACAGCTAAATATTTTTTGGGAAAGCATGGTGCAAGGTAAAATTCGAAAAATTGTTAAAATTGATGTATTGGGGCTTTATGAAAGTTACCATAGATTCATATTTGAGCCATGTCTGTTTAATTGCCAAGAACTTCATCAACAATTTAAATTCTTTACATAGTCAATTAGGCCCCCAAAAAAGTTGTTTGGTTGTCCTCGACCGCCCGCCCCTATTTTTTTGAAACTGGAAAAAAGTTTTTACTGTACAAAAGTATACCGCGCCTAATTTTCAGATTTCCAAAAAAGGTTAATTTTTTCTTTGAGAATTTTCATTTTTTGAAAATATTTTTTAAGTTGCTGTTTTCATTTTTTTTCCAATTAAAACTGTTTTTAAACTTGTATAAAGCGATTTTTCGGTACAGTAGACTTATTTGCATCTTTATAGAGGCCATAATTGTGTGTAGTTTTGACTTACATTTGAAAAAAAAAATCCGCCCGCCCGCACTTGCTCTAAAAAAGTTGTGGAGGACAACCAAACAATTTTTTTTTTGGCCTTAATAAGCATACTAACTTCCTTTGTTCATACATAGGCTACATTCAAGAACCAAGCGGACCCGAAAACCCCAATTTGAGCTCCATGGCCGACGGACACCATAACATCTAGCTGGTTTACCAAGTCTGGTATCTCCCCTGTAAATCTATGGTCCACATACATTCTCAGTCATATTTTTACTTCCAATCATGATATCCACCTTAGAAATAAGTGCCCCATCAATTGTGTCTTAAATGTAAGGCTGCGATCACATATAAGTATATTACAATGGAATACGGTACACTATATTCGCAATATGCTCCTGGGGAGGCACTCATGTGTTTAGTAATGAGGATAATCCATGTTAATTTCAAATATGAGTGCCTCCCCCGGGAGCCTTTAGCAAATACCGTATACCGTATAATTCTATGTGATCGCAGACCCTTGAGGCCAAGGCAAAAAAAAAATTGTTTTTTTTATTTAAACCCTACCATATCTGAGAAAGTGCTAAAAAATAAACCATTTTCTCTTTTCCTACCACCCAACATGTTACGGGAAACACAAAATTTATTTTGTTTGGCCCATTTATGGCACAAAAACTGACTGAGCCTGACAAATTAATTAAACTTGTATGCAATAACAACTTTTGTCTCATGATCTTGTGTTTATGTGAAACTGAAATTGAATTGTGAATTGCAACCCACTCAAAACCAAAAAGCAGGAAAGTGTTACATGCATTAGGGTAAAAGCGGGTATGTGACACATGAAATAATTAGGATTTCTCTTTCCTTGTGAGAAATTCACCCAGATTGGGGGAGGGGGCGGTTTTATGGGGTGCCAGTCAAGTATAATGTTGCAAGCAGGCATGACAAAGCTTTTCAAAACACCCCCTACAGTGTGACTTCTTTTGAAGCCAAGATTCACCCTTAACTTTTCCTCCAATTCATACCCTAAATGGAGATCTCACAAATACAGTTTTCACACCAGGGTTTAAAAATGCATCATATTTCTAGAAAATGACTGTTTTTAATACTCTAAACGGTGTCACTTGATTCGCCCTTCAGTCCTCAAAAACAACCCTATTTCACTTTTTCATTGGCCACGCCTGCTTACATGATTATTACTTGACTGATCTCCTTGGGGAATTTCTCCTAGTAGTTTGAGTGATAGAATTATATTACAACAATAACAGGAAGGAAGGACATAATCCAGCCTATCAAAATCTCTAGGAGGAGAAAGTTCAAACTACCACATGTCCCAAGTTGCCCTACTCCACCCTATATTCAATCATATAAAATACAACAAATAACAAATGTCCTACAATCAGCAATTTTGTTTTCAAAATATACCACATGTACACACTCTAGATTTAAAAACATAAAAAAGATCCCTCCCAAATTGTTATGCTGACATTAATAAAAAAATATATAAAGAAAAAACCACTTTCCGCATTAATTTTCAAGCCACTCGTAAGCTTTGAGACAAACCATATCTCCATTTGGCCTTACCTTTATTTACAACTAAAGCAAATAAATGAAAAAAACTTCAGAAAATATGTTACGAGTTACAAAGAAAATGGATACATGATCTAGATGAATCTACACTGACACCAGACTGTTGTAAGTCAAAACTCCTCCACGTGGGATTCTGTGAAGATATAAAATAGAAAATTCAGAAAAATAACAGACAATAGAAAGACTAAACCTACACAGAAAATTGTTAAAAACAACTGAAATATTTGTAGGTCATCTGTGATTAGACCAACTCTCTGATTTTCCTTTTATTACATCCACATGAAGTTGCACTGCTTAAATGAGTGTATCATAGTATGAATGGTTGTTTTTTTTTTAATTTAAAACATATTTTTACATTTTGTTTTATTAAGCCTTTCTGAAGAATCACTGGAAAAAGAAATACATCTGTTTTGTGTTTGAGTTTTAACATAAATAATTTTCATTTATTTGAATTTAAGATTTTCAGATTTTTTAGTGGTCTTCAGTGACAAAAGCAAAATTATTTGAAATACAAAAAAAGTGTGATAATGAGTGACGGAAGCAAAAATGATTTTAAAAGAGTTTACAATACTCAAAACATACTTTATATTATGTGCACTTAATCAAGTGTGAAGAATCAATCAAGTTTCAAAAGAATCAATTTATTTTTTTGTAAGTGATATATATGATAATTATGGTTCACTTAATTTGTAAGGAATTATTAATTACCAAATATTAAATCACTGAACTGATCATTAATCACTGCCCATGCAATCAGTGTGTAATAAACAGTCATCGTATTTGAGTTTATCTTCATTTGTGACTGTCGTTAAGCTGGCCTTTTTGATCTAAAAAAGTTTTTTACTTGTTAAAAATATTTGCAAAGACCATGCTATGGGAAAATTAATTAATTAATAAAAAAAATGACACCACAATGAACTTCATTCGACATCTACAAGTTCTGAGGCCAATTTCGCTAACGTCTAAATTCATCACAAATGCCGATATTCAAATTAAGTACGATCGATTTTATGGAAACCAATTTCACGATATGATAAATTATTTCGACGGATATTGTGCTGATACTATTGAGTAGACAGACGCAAATGTAATAAAATACATTGCAGCATTATTTGTGTTAAATATTGGTAGTTTTTAAACTATCAATTTTAAACACGAAACAATGCTGCCAAAACCCCAATACTATTAATTTTGTCACCATGCTGGAAAAAAAATTGGTGGCTAGTCTGGTATCTCCCTGTAAATCTATGGGTCACAACCAAGTCTATACTTTGATCAACACTAAATAGGCGGGAATTATGAGGTTTTTCCTCATCCGCAAGTAAACATAATCCCAGCTGCGTCTCCTGCAGTTGTGATGTGTCTAGCTACATACGCGCTTATCTGTATCAATTCACGATGTGAAGAGGCCCATTCAGAATTACTTCTGAATGCGAATTTTAATTTAAAACACCCGTTCAGATGTTGCGTCATTTTTATTTTTGAGGATTTTGACCAAATTTTTGATTTTCATGCCAAATAAAGTCAACAAATGGAAAAAAATGAATTTTTGACCTTATTTGGCATGAAAATAAAAAAATTGGCCAAAATCCTAAAAAATAAAAATGACGCAACATCTGGGTGGGTGTTTTGAATTAAAATTCCCATTCCAAAGTCATTTTTTAAAAAATTGTTATTTTTAGCTTGGATAGAAGCCCAAATGGCCAAAAATGTGTTTTTTGTGCTTTTCTCAAAAACTGTGATTTTTGGTCAAAAACCAACATCACCTTCATGTTCCTTGTGAAAATTCCTTTCTGGTAATGTATACTTTTATTAACTTTAAGCACTTTGTTAAAAAGTTATTGTACAAAATAAACTTGCAAAAACGTAAAATTAAGCAACGTGCTTTCCCCCTTAAGCTAAATTAAATAAATCGTCACTCAACAAAAACAATGAAACATTCATACGACTAAACACCCATCACGCAAACTGGAATGCAAAACGCACAGCACGTTGTGAATTTTATATCAACTCAGCATACTTAATATTCTTGCATTCTTATTGGCTACATGTAGATGACATGTGGAGTGTACCCTGGACAAAATCGAGTACAAAAATAGTACAACATTCCTAAGGTGCACATTTGGAACATCATTTAAGTACAATTTGAGAACATTCATAGTACACAAGTTTGTACTATATTTGTACTAAAACTGTACTATAATTGTATTCCAAATGTGCACCTTAGGAATGTTGTACTATTTTTGTACTCGATTTTGTCCAGGGTATGAATAAAAATCAATAATCCATGCTATGGAGTGAATCCTTAGGGTCAAACTATACTTCTTATGGGCTACCAAATATTTGGTGCAACAAGTCTTTGTTATCTTATAATCTGATATATAATTCCAATGTATTTCCTAATAATAATGGAAGCTTCGTGATGAAAAATCAATACACTACATGTCAGTATTTGGTGAAAATGTTTGGTGATTTACAACACTGAGTATCTGTTATTGATTAGAAGATTCGTTGGAGTTATATGTCATATTATAAGATAACAAAGACTTGTTGCACAAAATATTTGGTAGATCAAAAAGAACTATAATTTGACCCTTATTCTGGCTTCTCACAGTGTAATCACGGTGAATGTGGCAGGATCCTCGGGTGTGTCACTCAAGAATTTACAGGAATTAAATCAAAAGGTTTTTTTTTTAAATGCACCATGCATTGTATATCACTTGTTACTGAACTTGATATGTATACTTCTCTATTGAAAATCAATGAAACTTGGCTGGTGTGCCAAAAAACTATTGGAAAAACATTCATTTACTCAATCTGCAGATCTATATGATAAATTATGGGTAGGAACTTATCAGAGGATGATTTAAGACCTTCCCACAATACATAGTAACAGCTCAGTGAGTGTGATGGAATGTTCAGTGGTGTCAAATTACTACTAGTACTACTGTGTATTTGTGTGGGAAAGATGTTAAATGTCACACTTAATCAAACTGTATACCAGTGTGAAAACCTTAATTAAGCGACCAAAAATTTGTTTACATATTCAAAGAGCTTAAAGTGTGACCTTTCTCAAGGTAATTTTACTTCTCTGGTCGCTTCAATAATAAATGCACTGTGCCAGATTTAAATCATGCATTTTACTGTATGTTCAATGGGAAATGGTTCTAACTGTGGGTTGTTTTGAGCTACTGATTTGAAATTTTGAATGGAATTATGGGAAGTACTTAAAACATGCTCTGGGAACTTATGTTCCACAGTTTATATTTTCTATATATCTTCATGATGACAAACTTACCAATGAATCTTGTATCTTTTCACTTGTGTAAAATTCTGCAAGAAAAACATAAAGAGAGATTGCTTTTCAGTTATAACAATGAGATTGAATATCAATGGATGATTGTATAATAAGGGGAGGGTAACAATACTTTACATGAAAAATTATCCAGGGGCACTTGGTATTGAAAAATATACACTTTTTCATAAAATCGCTACTCTAAATGCTGTACGCACAAATCTTGTTGCTTCTCTTTCTTCCTTTTCCCTTTCCATTTTCTTTTCTCTAAAATGAGAGCATTCTGTGGATACTTGAGTGCAGTCCATACCTGAAAAATTCCTTATATTCAGGTTTATGTACCCCTGGCAGCTCAAGTTTCGAGCCATGACAGTGCCAATTGATTACATAATATTACTCTTCTTTCCACATATGCAATAAGACAGTATATACATCAAGAAAATATACATATCATTAATATACAATTCTATCGGACGCAGTTGTTGAATTTGGCGTACTCAGTCCTTGTTACTGGAGTGAAACTTACTGTGCGATGTCTATGGAGTGATCCAATATTTCCACAATATTTTATGTTTCCGCTCTGATTCATTAATATTTATTTACAACAAAGATGAAACACACATTTTTGAACAATATATCAAAGAATGGGGTTGATACAAAAATTAATTTAGCTGAAAATGTAAATTTTGTAGACTTTTTCATTGACCTCCAATGCAATGTTTCACGCCAGGGAGTAACATGGAACAGCCTCAATTGACCAATCAGAGGACAGCATTCTAGTCTGTGACATCAGTGCGTCCGACAGAATAATGCGGTGGAGGACTGGAAAATAGGCCTATTTTCCAGTCCTCCTCCGCATTATTGTTTGGTTCCAGACTCCTTTGAAAGTGGTTAAATTCTTAAGTTTACATATATAATTTTAATAATAAAGTGATAAATAAATGATTTAGTATTGAGAAACAAGATATTTCATGTAATTACTTTTGAAACATTTAACATTATCAGAATTTTTAATTCTATCAGAGATATTATTCCATACTTCCAGTCCACGATAAGAAATTGATTACTGTATAAGGCCAAAAAAAAAATGTTTGTTTGCCCTCCGCGACCAACCCTAAAATGCCAACAATTTGGGTTGGGTATTTTAGGTGTTTTTTTTCTTCAAACATGTTAAATATGAAAACCCAATATTTTCAATGGAAAACGTAAAATTTAGTCCAGTATAAAGTCACATTTCGTAGTATAAAATGCATATTTCCTCTAAACAATGACCCACAATCTTTGATTAAGCCCTACATTGCTTGGTATTCACGATAAAATCCATGAAGCTCGTGTGGTCTAGCGGAACAGAGCAGGACTCATAATCAGTGGGTCGTGAGTTCGAGCCCCGTTAGCGCCAACGAGTTATGCCCTTGGGCAAGGCATTTAATCTCCATTGCTTCGTCGACCCGAGCGTTATATGGGTAATTACTAGGAATATAGTAGAGTAGCGCCGTCCGATAACAAGGACATTGTAAATGGCAGCTGACCGTATTCTATTGGTAATGTAATAATTGTCATAAGCGCTTTGACCCAATGTTCAATCGGAAAAAGCGCTATATAAGTGGGATAACTATTATTTATTATTATGAAATGACATCATTCTTTAAAATATATGTGGAGAGTAAAAAAAAAAATAACCGACCGACCGACCAAAAACTTTAATTTTTCCACTGGAGGGCAAACAAACAATTTTTTTTTGGCCTAAGTGGTATAATTTGCACTATATTTATCATCAGACTTTTTGTGCTCATCTTACCTTGTGTGAAACTAAATGTACCGCAAAAAATGGTATGTAATACATATACTGCCACAAGTGAAGATTACAGAATCTGCCCCGGTATCGGGACAATCTATGAACATATCTGGAGGTACAATAACTATACTCTGTAAACCTTGTATGCAACAAGCAAACTGTTAACGCACATAAACCAATATGACCATACGCGGAAATAACTTAGTACTTTTCGAATCATAACAACATACCCAATCAAGTTGAATATCCAAATGAACTTATATTCAAGATTTGTCCATGTAGCAGTAACAAAATTAACCAAACATAATACCAAAATCATGACAGATTCATGTACCAAATGTATAAATATGCAGTGATTTGGTCTTAATCAATCCTACTCAATCATTACTAGTCTCTTCCACAATACAAAACCTCCAGTTCACAGTGTTGTAGAATACAAAGGATATGCTATGGATCTCATAACAGAGTCCGATTGCTTGTTGCATACTTCAAGGTTGATAGAGTACAGATACAATCGAAGTATCGGTGTGGAATTAATTTGTAACCTTAATCTAGTAACCTGCATGTACATGCATGTATGTCGCAATCAAAATGATTCTTTGTTTGTGGGTTACTTGAAGGAATTGAGGACCCTAGAACTAAAAGGGGGTTAAGTCACAAAATCTTGAAAATTGAGTTGTGTCAATTTCCTGCTACAGAATTCTCATTCCTAAATTCTGTACAAGTTTTGTACTAATTGGATGATCAGAGCATGTGTAAGAGTCACAGCAAGATACAGCAATACCATTCAGACAACACAATTGATATGATGTGTTTTCTCAGTTTGCAGTCAATGTGACTTAACCCCCATCTAGTTCTAGGGTCCACAATTGAAGAAAATAAACTTGAAACTTTCGACCGGGTGTGATGTCATAACTGCCCTAGAGGGGTATTGCAATTGATCAATTGCTTATGTCTCGTAACCACGTGCTTTTGCTAGTACATTCATCCTTGCATTTGATACAGACATATGTATAACGACCATCTGGTTTTCATGTTCTCACAATGCAAACAATGTTATGAGGTTAGGATGTTGACATTTTCATTTACAAAAATAAATTTGTTGATCTAAACAAAACAAACACAAGCCAAAATATGCCACCGAAGCCAAAGGAAAAGACTAAATCCCAGACGCAATGTACACTGTTTTGTTTATGAAGAAAAGTTCAGCAGTTTCCCAAGGTGAAAAAAGGACATCGCGGATGTTGCTTGAATCTCCGGCAGAATCTACACTAGCGGAAAATACATGTGTTGGTCGATCCACCGACACCGTTGGACATTGTTATGTGCATGCAGAAATTATTTTGTGCAGGTAAATTTTTGAAGTTACATGCACAATGTGCTTGTGATGAAAATTTTGTATTTCGAACACTGTTTGGCTATAGAGCTGAAAATTTCATGCCTTAGCATATATGTGTCTTTTTACCTTCAGCGGTTGGTGTCAAATGCAGAGTGAAGTAGGTCTCCATCAACACATCTTTGTCTGAAGTGCTTCTCTCAACGATAATATTGCGAGCAGAGAGACTACGCAAATGTCGTAAACGCCTCTGAAATGAGAAAATAAAAACAACATGATTTTCAACAAAATATTTGAGTGTTTTGTGTAAAACTTTTTGACCAATCTATCTAAGATAATGGTTTAGAAGCTGTGACACTCAAATTTCACAGCTGAGTTATGTTCCGTTTTGGAGATAATATATGTGACCTGCTCCCACGAAACCCAGACAAAGACAAGTTACAGCCCAATGAACACGCCACAAATCAATAGAAAACAAAGAAATTTCCAAGGGAAATATTGATTTTTCATGGACAAAAGGTTGAGCAATGTTGACAAGTGATACATCATTTTAAAACTTGTAATTTCAGCATTTTTAACACTTTAACCCCCGAGCTACCCAATTCTGGGTAGGTAAAATTTAACGCTATGTGCTGCCTTGAAATATGACCAAAAAAAACATACACAAATTCACGATTCATTATTTATTTTTTAAGTCCCCATATACCCTATCTTTACCCTACCTTTAGCTCAGAACCATACATTTTGGTGACGTCAGAAAAAGTGGGAAAATTTGGGTCATTCCGTGTCAAATCAACTAAATTTTACAAATTTCCCCAGGTGACCCCCTCCAAATTTCATGAAACTCTGTGAAAATGTTAAACTATGGCTAAAACGAACACCTGCAAAAAAGTAAATTCATACTCAAAACGGTTTTCGAGATATGGCCTCTAAAATTTGCTCCAGATCACCCTTTTTAGCATTCTGTGACCCGCGAAAACACACGCTTGCGTTTTATCAAATTTTAAATTATTGTATAAAATTTGATAATGGTGAGAGGTATAGAGCTGAAAATGTTTATTCTAACTTACTTTTTCCTACAAGAATGAGAATCTGGCCTCAGAGAAATAGTATCTCCTTTACTTTTGAAGTTATTTACCCTCAAAGTAGGCACTTTATTTTAAAAAAAAAGCCAAAAAGACCCCTTCCGTCTTGTGAGTGGTTCCACCTGTGCGCAGTTGAAATATTTTTTGAAATTTGCAGGAATGAAACATTCCATCTACATAAAATGTAGATCTACTTATGTACCAAAATCAATCTTTGGTACTTACTTCCTTCATGGTTAGGCCCCATCATGAAAACTACCTTATTTTGATACAATTTTTCCTATTGAAACACACATCAGCCAATGCTGAACTTGTTGACAGTATTGCAGAACTTTAGGTGTGTGTTTCAATGGGAAAAATTCCAAATCACGATGTATATCATGAGATTTTCGGAGGAATTTTCAGGACTCGGTGAACTTGTGTGAAACATGTTTCAATATGTGCAGTGTTTTCAATGAGAGACGTGTAGGAAAGAATTGTCTTCAATGTATGGCCATATATACAGCTTGTCTCAAGCCAAAAATGGCAAACAGCCAAAAAAAGTCATGCATAGGAAGAATTGTCAAACCATAATGGCTGGTCCTCTAATAAATGCAGATCCAGATCCAGAAATGACTCTTTTCTTTTGAGGACCTCGCGTAAAAAATCCCTCTCAAGATCATGAGATTTTCCTTTTGATTTTGAGGTGGCTTGAGCCAATTTAGGGCAAGTCCAAGCTAATGTTTCCCATTTTCTGATGTCCCATACGTAACATGAGGGTGGTATAACATCAATAATAAGAATCTCAGGACAGAACTAATATGTTCTGGTTGTTGTATTTAGGGAGAGCATTCTTAGTTGTGAAAATGGTTTGAATTCGCTCAAGCGTATCCGAGAACCGTAAAGAAGTTTACAGTTGTTACGTATGGGACATGTTACGTATGGGACATTAATAATTTGATATTACTCAAAATACTGACAACTTATTAAAATGATTTTCACATTAAAAGATGGGTACTTCCATGTGGTCTAAACCTGTGAGGTTATTTCAGAAAATAAAACTTTCTTCAAGTTCAACCATCCAAAAATTGTGTTACGTATGGGACGGACGTCTTCTCCAGTCCCATACGTAACGCACATCGTTATCGACAATATCTCATTAGTAAATCTGCATTTTAAGTTGATCTTTCCATGCATGATGTACTTAATCATTGCCCAACTATAGGTCACAAAAAGAAATTCTAGGAGTTTAATCTGCAGGAGTTATAGGGTCTTAAATTCTCTGATTTGTCCCATACGTAACGCGCGCGTTAGCTTGGACCTGCCCTTTAGCGACAGACAGCCTTAGCAGGAACACTGTCATGACATTTCTTTCTTTCTTTCTTCCAATATTGTGCAACCTCATATGCTTGAGGATATAACACACAGGCGGATTTTGAAGTCCAGAAATTGACCAAAACGGGGTTGGGAACAGTCAGGGGTAGAATACCCTTCTCTTTACGAAACTGGCTGCGATTACATGTACAGGTATGACTCTTCTGTACATGGGACTGACGGCTTTACGCCCCTCCGAAGGACGACGATCTCTCATGAAATATTTACCCAACTCTAAATAGACCCTACTTCATGTTAGGAGCGGAGTAGATTTAGAATATCTGCCCAATGCTACCACTAAGTCAGATAAACGTCTAAGCAAAGATTCCGAGATTCCATTCCATCAAGTGCCCTCACCTAGTCCTGGCACCATGACTTGACTAATGACTATACATGTAGTGTCAAGTCATGGTAAATGCTATGTAGTAAAACTGTCATTTAAGCATGTTTGCACAAACCATCTCAGAACAAAGTCAAAACATCTAAAATTCAGCCAAAATGTTGAAGCTGTTCACAAATTTGCTCAGTGTCCTTCTTGAGAGTCTTGTGCATTTCATGATAGGTGATTTGTTAACATTTAGAATTAAAAAGTGTGATTTGGGGGCCAAAACTGAGCTTGGATGCTGAAACATTGGGTTTCTGAATTTGACAAACTCATCTGTGTTTACATCCCATTTATGGGTGATAAATTTAAGCTTTTGCTTGAAATTAGTTCTGTAATGATTATAGACTGTTTAAGAATGCTGTCTATGCTGAGAGGAATTTTTTTAGGTTTTTTATTTTTCAAATATTTCATATCAAAACTTAGAAAACTATGGCAGTTTTACTACACATGTGACTTGACTCTTAAGTCAAGTCATAGTGCCAGGACTAGCCCTCACCGGGAATCGAACCCGGGCCCAATGCGTGCGAGGCGAGATCGCTAACCACCACACTACGGCGCCCCTATACAGGTACAATAGTATTAGTGACAAGGTAACTAAAAATGCCAAAATAAAGAAAGCCAAAACAAAAATAAAACAAAAGTAAATTGGAGCAGTCTTTACCAGGCGACACATAGACTTAGTAGTAAGTCAATAATATTATTATCAACTTTACTGGGCTCCATTGAACAATGGTTAATTTTGCCAATTTTATGAAGTCTCATTTTGAACAATTCGCATCATGAAAAATGTGGGAAATGTGCTCTTGCACACCTTACACTGTAAAGTGAAAGTTCCTCGTTTTGGAACTAGTCCTTGTTTTTCTAAAACGAGGAGGCTACTCGTTTTTAGAAAAACGAGAAACAAAACGAGTAGCAAAATGAGGCAATTCCTTGTTTTGCTACTCGTTTTGTTTTAAGTAGCCACCTCGTTTTTTGGAAAAACGAGGACTAGTTCCAAAACGAGGAACTTCCACTTTACAGTGTTAGTGAGTTGCTTAAGCCATAGGCCATGGTTGGTAGTCAAGGAGTTTGGCAAACATAAACTTGTGAAAATTCATGATCATTTTTATGTTTACAATGAATCACCCAAAAATAACAAATGCATGATCAAAGTACACATTTTGATTTTTTCAATCAAAAAATGCTTAAGTAGATACTCATTAATATTGTTAACAATAAATACATGAGTGATCCAACAAAAAAGGAACAGCAAATAGCAAAAAAGTCATGTGCTAATTTTAGCACATGAGAATGCATGCGTTGTATAGCCTATACTGCCCACCCATGACAAAAGGGCATAACTGACATATTGATTATTCTGAGATAATTGCCAATTACTGTGGCTGGCTCCCATTGACTTGTACATAAAATTAACATTTTGAACTGAAATTTGGAATATGTAGGAGTAAAAAGTCATGTATTTTTATTTCTCATGGGTAGATATTGTCATTTGCTATCTAGTGGTGGTGATAACTCCATTTTGACAACATTGTCAGTTATGCCCTTTTGTCATGGGGCGGCAGTATAGGGAGAACTGTCAAACTGTAACGGCTGCCATGGTAGACTTACTAGTATAAAACCGAATATGATTTCATATATGCGATTTACTGGGCTCCATTGAACAATGGTTAATTTAGCAAATATTTTGAAGTCTCATTTTGAACAAGTCGCATCATGAAAAATGTGGGAAATGTGCTCTTGCAAACCTTAGCAAGTTGCTTAGGCCATAGGCCATGGTAGTCCAGGAGTTTACCAAACATTATTCCTAACTATGAATTTGCGTCTCCACCACAAATTCATACAAAAGGTTACTGATACTGATAACACACAAGTTTTACACCTTTGTTTACTTTAATTTGACAGTTCTAAGTAGGTAATCACCTGTTATGACTGAATTCCATAATCCAGTCAATGAGATATTGATTTCTTATTGATTTATTGACATAGCATGTGACATACATGAATTGAATTTTGGAGCCAAAGGTCATTCTAGGTCTGACCCAGACAGGAAGCAGTATGGAAGACTGCTTCTGTTTATATGGATTTTAACATGGCTTGATGAGTATCTCTGGAAATATCTCATTTTTTTCACTTGTAAGGATAGATTAAAATATCAGGTTAGTGATAATTCATTTCTTAAACATGTTTCATCCACGATTCAGAGACCTTGTTGCATTTGCTCTCATATATCATGAGATTTTAGGAAGTTTCAGCGTTCATTACACACGAGTAGGAACAATATATGGGACTGTTTCCAATGAGTATCGTGCAGGCACGAGCGATCGAATTGTCTCCAATGTAACCAAACATAAACTTGTGAAAATTCATGATCATATTTATGTAAAAAAATCACCAAATGCATGATCAAAGTAAACTCCTTGACTACCATGGCCTATAATGGCTTAAGCAACTCACTATCAATTTAAGGTATGCAAGAGCATATTTCCCACATTTTTCATGATGCGAGTTGTTCAAAATGAGACTTCAAAAAATTGGCAAAATTAAC